>JAJLRN010000049.1:0-75665 GCA_030567015.1 Sungouiella sharkensis | reverse complement strand
ATACATATAACGAACAGACTCAAATATACACCTACCAGAGAAACGACCTATACGGACATGAATGGAATTAACAGCTACTGCATGAACTTAAATCATGTCGTGCAGTTCACAATTCATCATTTGAAATCTCCACGTAGTAATAAAGTGCCTATCCACGTAATAAATAAATGCCAGTCCACAAATTGAGGAACCACTTGGTATGAAAATACTCTTGTTGCTTTTATGAGGCCGGTAACCTGAGTTGCATTCTTTTTTAATTTGCAAATTGAAAATTGTGCCAGTTTCTCTCTTAACCAAATCGGTCTATGTAGCTATGGCTCGCAGTGTAACTGAATCCCTTGAACATGTCCGGATTGTTTACGTGTTGGCCCAGTGCCAAGTCGTAGTCACTGATTCTCATGCCCGTAAACTCGTCGGAGAAATTTTCTGCAAGAGCTGGGTCAGAAATTACTGGCACAATTGGCGGTGTAGTGATCTGTTCTTTCACGGCCACCCAATTGATCTTACGGAAGAACCGGTGGTCCTGGAATGCCTTCCACTTTTCGTCCACAGCGAAACGCTTGGCTGGGTTTTTCTGGAGCAACTTCCCAAGTAGATCTTTAGCGTCCATAGACAAATAATAGGGGAGAACCGGTTTGGACTTGATGATCTTGGCCAGAATGACTTCATGGGTTTTCCCTGTGAACGGTGGCTTTCCTGTCATCATATCGTAGATCACGCATCCCAACAGCCACCAGTCCACTGCGTAGTCGTAAGGCTCCCCCTTGATGATTTCAGGTGCCATGTACTCGGGAGTGCCAATGATGGACCGACACTCAATGTCGTTCTCATCGTTGCCAATTGCTTTGGAAAGCCCAAAGTCCGTCAACACCAAGTGCCCGCTGGCGTTGAGAAGACAGTTTTCAGGCTTCAAGTCTCGGTACACAATTCCCAACAGGTGGAGGTGCGCTAGTCCAAGTGCCATCTGGGCCCCATAGAAGGCTACATGTTCTTCGAGAAAAACGTTTCCCAAGGAATTGTTCGATGTTAAATGGTGAAAAAGCTCGCCCCCAGGGATGTACTCGAGCAACAAGTAAAATCGGTCATGGTCTTGTAAAGCGTAGAAGAGCTTGACGATGTTGACGTGATGGGTGATGCGACTTAAGATGTGTCTTTCAGCAATTGTGCGCTGTATATGAGAAACATGTGGAGCTTTGTGGTGACCATTTTGATCCTTTGAATTGTTCTGTTTGCTTTCTCCATTCTTGCCAGAGCCCTCATCCAGAGCATCTACCTGTCTGTCGGAGTCAAACACATCGATCTGAGGTTTTCTTATTTGTTTCTGTGCATAGAGCCGGCCGTTGACTCTGTCTCTGACCAAATGGACTTTTCCATATGCACCTTGGCCTAGAACTTTGAGCGGCTCGAAATCTGTCAATGTGCGTTTATGGAGAGGCTCGCCTTCTGGCACTAAATTAGGAGGAATCGTAATGCCATGCGATGTGGAAAGCGAAGCGGAACGGACGGAAAGGCGCTGGTAGACAGAGGATCTTCTGCGGTTGCGGAAACATTCACCAGCATTTGGTATTGGAAGGTAAGCCACGGGTGCAGATGTGTCCTGGGAAAGTGGATCTGTGTCTACCACCGCATGAGCATGGAAATCTGAAGCAAACAGGTCCTCGTCGAAGCTAAAGAGCGGCATGGTTTGTGAACAATATGATGTGGTTTCTGTGGCTTATTTGAATAGATTTCTGCGTGGATAATGTGAAAGATGGCCAGCGTTGGGTTAATTTTCAGACTCTGGACAATGAATTTGAATAGTTCTCTGCGTTCGCTTCAGATGAACTGAATCTCTGAAAAATAAAGGTCAAGGGAAGTTTTTGTGTCTTTTGAAACGACAGGAGGCCGCTGAAAGTGAAAATGCTTGAGCCCTTCAGTGCTTCCCACTATCAATTAGTCTCTGGCAGCTAATTTGCTGGTATGGTCTGTGGGCAGGAATGTAGTAGGTAGATGGAGATGAGACATGCAAGTGGTGAATTGACGAAGAGCATATGAGTGTCATAAAAATGTGATTAAATAGTCAGTTTGGTTTTAAAATCGTTACATACTGATATTTAATTCTATTTTGGACTTCTCAGCTCATTTCTAAGAGATACGTCTCTGAGTACAACGGAGTTCTCAAACGTCAGTATTAATGAATGAGATGAAGAGATATAGAAAGAAAGCATGGGAAAATATCTCCAACTGTTCACTAACATGGTGATTCAACTTAAAAAGAACATCTATATCATGGCTTCCCTACTATTTTTTTCTCCTCTAGCCGGTCCTATTACTTCAAAGATAGGTTCTAGGGTATACTACTACGGGTTTGTCCAAAGGTTTGACCTGACTTGAACCATTCACTTCGAGAAAAAATTAAAAAAAAAAAAAATGAGAAAACCAAACCCATACAAAGAACATTCAAAGAACATTCAAAGAACATACAAAGAACATACGAAGAGCATCTAACAAAGAGTCCCTCGTGTTCTTATCCAAGATATCTTTTAATGCCCTCTATTTCTATTGCTGATCTCTAAAAGATTTCTTCATTTTAGATCCCTTTTGACTTCTATCTGTTTCTTCCTCCAAGCCTCGATATCGTTGCGCGAATTCTTATTTTGCACCCAATTCTCACTTCCCCGCTCGAATCTCAAATATGTTTCGCCCAACGAAAAATCACAAACTCAACAAAAATCCTCCAAATTCTCAGAATGGCATTGATGTGTATACACTTTACGTTTCTCCCTATCAATTCTTCTGTGAAAAACTCTCCGTTAGGCCGTTTCTGGGAACTTCAGTAGTAAATGCAATATCCGCCTGCATACAACAAAGCGTTGCGCTTGAAGAGTCATGCCTCTTCCCATTGGGAATTTCTCATAGCCAATCATTTACAACGAAAAGTAACAACATGAAGATTTTCACTTGCAGCCTCTACATGTTCTATCTTCGAAAAATAAACTTGCATTCACAGAAGACCTCCGCTCACTCCAGGCAGAGTTTAAAAGGCATGTTTGCTTTGCCACGTCATCATGCAGGACATCAACGCTCGGTATCAGTCATAGTTACTTTCCAATTCTTTTCACTGATTTTTTTCTTGATATAAAAAAGCTCCAGATTTCACCCTGGTAATTCCCCGAGTTTCTCCAATTCACACAACAGGCTCTAAGGATACTCCAGTCTATCCCGCTTGTTTTTGCGCCCACTTTCTTGTCTAAACTGCTAGTGGTTTATGCCGAAGAAACCATCACGATCGTCACTATCTATTCCTAACAAAATCCTCAAACCTGGATAACAGAACCTAGACCCGACCATCGAGACACTTAAGAAATCGTCTCCACATCACCTTTCATCACTTTTCGTTTTGTCTTGCTGACATAATATATTCCATAGCTTCACTATTGGTTGTCGACCCTCCCCCTTCCGCCTCTAGTGAAAGATTTGAAAACCAAAAAAAGAACAAACAACCATCCCGCTCCCTAAAGCCTTTGAAACGTTTCTTGCTACTTCTCTCTCCGTTTCAAAGTTTTATTGACGCTGCTCCACATACTTAAGAGTAAGTTCCAATCCACCTACTAAACTATGGTCGCTCCAGCTTATATCGATGACTCCTATGTTGACCATGTCTTGTCTGCCAATTTAGACTCCACCTACGCCTTCGAGGGCCCAGAAAAATTGCTTGAGGTGTGGTTCTGGCCCAGCCAGAGCCGCCTTCCTCCTTCTGTGTCTGCTGAAGGTTTGAGAGCCATTCCGTTGGAAAAATGGGTCAACATCTTGGATTTAGTCAGTTGCAAGATCTTGTCCATGAAGTCCAGTCCTGGTGTCGATGCATACTTGTTGTCTGAGCTGTCGCTCTTTGTATTTCCACACAAGATGATTTTGAAAACGTGTGGTACTACGACCACATTGGCTGCTATGGATGAATTGTTCGACATTGCTCGCCAGCATTGTGGAATTGACGGAAACCCCGCCAAATTGTTCTCTAAGGAAGTATTCAAGGTATTCTACTCGAGAAGATCGTTTATGTTTCCTGACAGACAGAAGCATGTGCATACTTCCTGGAAGCAGGAGGTTGAGTTGCTCAACCAGCACTTTGTCTCGGGTAAACTGTATGTCGTTGGTGACTTTACTCTGGACGACCACTGGTACTTGTACATGGGTGGTGCTGGATGTAGCTCTATATCCAGACCAGGCTCCAAGTCCTGTTTCACTGACCAGACTTTCGAGATTTTGATGACAAAGTTGGACCCTTCCAAGGCCAAGCAATTTGTCACTTCCCGTAAGCCAGGGCCAGACTCTATGGTCGAAAGCGATACCGAGGACCATGACTTGGGCCACGACGACGGAATGGACACCATGCACAGCACGGGCATGAGCAGCCTTTTCCGCCCTTCTTCCTCGAGAACCTTCAATGCCCACCAGATGCCTTCTCCACTGTTGAGCGACAACATGGAATTGTCCGACGACGAAGCCAACGATAACGGTGTGAGCACTCCAAAGGAGACTGCTGATGATAACAGCACTGGTCACCGGTCGCCAATTGAGTTCATCCACGATGCTTTTGCCTTCACTCCATGTGGCTACTCGTCCAACTCCATCAGCACGAACAGCGGAGGATACTACTACACGCTCCACATCACTCCCGAGTCTGGATGGTCGTACGCCTCATTCGAGACAAACTATCCATTCTCAGCCACATCCAGCGTTGGAATCGTGGACGTGATGAAGCGCGTGTTGAATATTTTCAAGCCAGGCCGTTTTTCGGTGACTTTGATCAACGAGGCCGACCCAGATCTCAAGTCTGTGTTGGGAGTTGCTCACCACGACAGTCTTGCTGAGTTGGCTAGCAGCGAGGCTGTGTTGGCTAAGTTGGGCTACAAGAAGCACGAAAGGGTTATCTACGACTTGAAGAGTGAGTACAACTTGTTGTACATGAACTTCGAGAAGCAATAAGCGTCATACGAGCACAATCACTAAGATAAGCACGGTTTATTCCCGACGGTCGGCGGAATCTTGGGGGATATCAGAACCCCATCTGGCTGAAACCCTCGCCAATCAATGCAATTTTTTCAGAGGTGGTAAAATGGCATGGCGAGGAGTCTCAGCAGATGGATCTGGTACATTATTCCGGTCCGAGCTAGAGAAGTAAGCCCAGCTGTAAGTTTTCTTGAATACATTGTTTTGTTTAAGCAAAGAATCCTTGTAGGCTACAGTTAGTGAGAAAAGTTACAGGCTCTCGAAGTAAAGAGAACGTTGTGAGCTACTGTTAGTGAGAAAAGTTGGAGGCTCTCTAATCATAGAAAATCGCTGTAAGCTAATGTAAGTGAAGAGAACTTACAGCCTCTTTTTCTGAGACAATTGTTGCAGGCTACTGTTAGTGAGAGATGTTGTGGGCTCTCTAAGTAAAGAAGACGTGTTGAGGTTTTGTTAGTGAGAAAAGTTGGAGGCTCTCTCATTAAAGAAAACGTCGTAGGCTACTGTAAATGAGAAAAGTTGGAGGCTCTCTTTCTGAAGCAACCGTTGCAGGCTACTGTAAGTCAGAGATGTTGTGGGCTCTCTTTCTGAGAAAATCGCTCTAGGCTACTGTAAGTCAAAAATGTTACAGCCTCTCTAATTAAAGAAAATCGTTGTATGCTTTATTATATGTAAAATCAGTTGCTGAGCCTGTATATCGCCTCGTTCAACCGGTACATTGAAGATGCTCGGGGTTAGAAGCTCCAACAGGATCAACCAATCATCGTGGGCCAAAGTTGGGGATTCCTACGCGGGGATTAGGTAACGAATTATATGATAAGAATCGAATTCACAAGATAAATAAGAAGGGAGTATAAGTATATACAAGCTCAATCTTGCTGCTTAGAACTTCTTACCGAAAAGGATAACCTGCAACTGGTCGTACATGGAGATAACACCAGCACCGGCAACACCTCTCAAGATGTTAGCACCGCAACCCTTGAACAAAGAGGCGACACCCTCAGCAGCAACAACCTTCTTGAAACAGTCGAAAGCACCGTTGTACTTGACGGCTTGACCAGAGGTCATCATCATTCTTCTTCTAACAGTGTCCAATGGGTAAGAAGCAGTGGAAGCACCAGTGGTAACAGTCCAACCCAACAAGAAAGAAGCCAAGAAAGAACCCTCCAATGGACCAACCAAAACGACTGGCTTCAAGGAGTCGTACAAACCGAAGTACAAACCTCTGTAGACAACAATACCAACAACAGATGGACCGAAACCTCTGTACAAACCAGCAATACCGTCGGAAGCCAAGGTCTTCTTGTAGACGTCCAACAAACCGTTGAACTGTCTGTCTCCTCCACCCTTGGTGGACTTGGCGTCGTTAGCCAATCTGGTTCTGGCGTAGTCCAAAGAGTAGACGAAAGCCAAAGAGGTGGCACCAGCCAAACCACCAGAAGCCAAGTTACCGCCGAACCACTTCCAGTAGGACTCGTCCTTCTTGAAACCAAACATCTTCTTGAACTTGTCCTTGAAAGCGAAGTTCAAAGCCTGGGTTGGGAAGTATCTGATAACATTGGCAGTGTTACCTCTCCAGAAGGAGGAAATACCTTCCTCAGCGGCGGTTCTCTTGAAACACTCAACAATACCGTCGTACTTTCTAGCCAAACGACCTTGCTTGATCATTTCGTCCTGGTTTTGAATCAACAATTTGACTCTCTCAATTGGGGCGGCGGCAGTCTTAGAGACAGCGGCGGAAACACCACCCATCATGAAGTCGATGAGGAAAGAGTTGTCGACAGCCATTTTTAGAGTGAATAGATTTACTTAAGACTGAGTAACAAGGAAGAAAAAAAGAAGCCAGGTTTTTTCTTCGTCGGGATGTTTCGTTTATATAATTTTCGCGGTGAAAATTGAACGAAAAAAGTCGCATTTTCGTTGGCACAAATGCCAGGAAAAAACCTGGCGCCGCGCACGTGACCCGGCGATTATCGGGGGCAACCGCTCCATTTGATTGGCCTATACTCCCTTTACATCCTGCTCAGTACAGTACACTCCGCCAGCCTAACCTACTCCAAGCTTGAAGAACGGGTCTGTTTTTCCGAGGTTACCGCAAGTCTTTATTTCTTTGCATTTAAAATAGTCGAGCCCCCTTAGACTCGCTACTTGCTGCACTTTTAAAACTGCGACGAATCGGTCTCTTTTTATACTTTTTACCGTGGGCGGCTAGCGGGTCTCCGCGCTAGCCCCTAGTCTGCGAAAATTGTCGCGGGAGCGTTCTGAGATTCGTGCGACATTTTCTGTACCGTTTCTTTTTGGGTGGATTTGGAGGCTTCGTATTAATTGTACCTTAGGGCTTAAGAACCTTTTTGGATTTGTCTAGTGTAGTAAACATTTCGAAGGATGGTGGGTTCACATTGGAGTTTTTGGCGTAGAAGGTTGAAAGGGACTTTTCCATTGTAAAATTTCTGTTTTTTATTGTGTGGATATCTTCCTATTTTTCCGCTTCATTTAGATGCTATTCTGCGTCCGGGACGTACTCAATCCGGTAAGTAGCCCTGTGATAGAAGGAATGCGCCCACTTTGAATTGTTCCGATTCAATGTCACTTTTGAGGCTGCAATTGGGCTTTGAAGACATTCAATTATGCAATTGGTCCCAATATCAGTTTTAGTCATGTTGCGACTTGGTTCAACATGATCTGCTTCTTTGATCCATTTGTTGCCACGGTAGCACTGAATTTTTTTTCTTGCGTTTTAGAAGTCCAGACAATTGATCTAGTCAATTGGTCAGATCGATTGCAATTGGATCGCCCACTATTATTTTCCATTATTATGGATAGAGTTTAATGATCTAACAGTTGGATATTGCATGAGCTCTAGCGAGGTCCGCACATGCAGAACAATCAGACCTCGTTTATTAGCTTGTAAACTTTCCGGAGGATTTCTCTGGCCGCTGGTGTGGAAATCTTCCATGACTATAGCCTCGACTTTGTCAAACTTGCTGAAATCGCTCGTCTTCACGTGGTACGTCTCGATGATCGATGCTGTGTCGTGGTAGTAGGAGGTTCTGAGAGTCAGCAGCTGCCCAAAGGCCGATTTGCGCTTTTGAGCAGTGGTGAATTTCTCTTTTTCTCCACTAATTGTCGAGGCGGTGCCGCTATCCACCCTGACTCGGTTCGGGTCGGTAGGGTCGTAGTTGTTCGGGTAGTGAGCGAAATCTCCATTATTGACTTGCTCTCGGACAATGTCGCAGTCTTTGGGAAAGTACAATTTCTGGACCATATCGTAGAATCCTCTTGGAAGCAAGCAAGCCAAGAGACCGATAGATAGACAGGTCCAAAATTGAGTCATGCCAAACATGGCTCTAGCGGCATTATAAAACTCTGTGGAGAGAATACTGATTGTCCACAACCCTGTCCATCCAAAAATCACCAAGCACGAGAGTGCAATACCTAAAATAGAAACCCAATCCCACCTGTATTGGTGCATCAAGACATAAAAGTTACTTGCAATACAAGAAATGCATGTAACCAATACTCCGACGTAGAAACGATGATCTGTTGCCAAACCACTTGAAGTTTGGAACGAGTACATGTACAACAAGTAGGGAAAGAAGAACGAGATCACAGACTGATACATTCCATCAATAACATAGATCCAGAACTTTATTTCGGTGAATTCTTGCTGCATGATACCAACACGGTACAATTGAGGCACAAGCATGGAAACCTCTGCACTCACGTCCTGATCAAACACACCCAACAAAATCACTGGCGCTGCAGTAAATGCCAAGTTGTAGAAAACCAAGTATGTGTAGTCAAACAAGTAAGAACCATCGAAGTCATTGCAAACACTGTACCAGAACAATGCAAGCGTATAATTAATGTTCTTGTAGAAGAAGCTTGGAATCATTTCTGAGAATCTTTTATACGACCACCTTCCATGAGTTAGAAGCAACCTCGTCAAGAATCTAAATTGACCCAATGCGTAGTCAGAAGACATGGCAGCCTGACGACCTTCCTCTCCTGCAATTCCGACACCAACATCTGCAGCTTGAATCATCGCAACATCATTTGATCCGTCTCCAATTGCCAAAGTCATAACATCCAATGTGTCTTTCACCATTTTGACCACCGAAGCTTTCTGAGCGGGGGAAACACGACAACACAAAACAGCCTTGCATTGTTTGCACAAAAGCAAAAACTTCTTTTGTATTTCAGGGTCACCCAAGGCTAACTTCAATGCATCACCATCTATGATCACACCGAATTTTTCATTGGGTGCGGAGTGGTCCTTCTTGGCCTCCTCCAAGTCCGCGTCAGTTCCAGCCATATTGAAAAATTTGTTAAGGTAGCTGGTGATCAATCTCTCTATGATTATGGCACCGTCGTCACCAGGGACTACATTATGCTTCTTTTTCTCTTCCTCAGTCAAATCTGTTTTCAAGACCAAAAGATCCATGTCATTTCCTAGCAAATTGCAAGAGAAACCAATGTTGATCGCAGTTTCAACCTTATCGCCAGTTAAAACCCACAATTTGATTCCTGCTTCTCCCAAGATTGCAATGGAATCAGGAACACCATCCTGCAATCTATCTTCAATGGCTGTTCCACCCAAGAGAGTCAATTCTCTTTCAATGGAATCAGCCACTTCCTCCATTTTCTCCTCACGATTATGCAAAGATGCTGAAGCCTCATGATGTCTCTCGTTCCACTCCAAGTATTGACTCCAGGTCAATTCCCTCTTGGCAATGCATAAGGTTCTCAATCCTTCTGTTGCAGACTGTTCCAAATGGCTCGAGGTAGTCTCCAACAACTGAGCATCATTATTAGTTTTGGAAAGTCTGCTATAAATGATCGAATCAGCGCCTTTACACAAGAGAAGAACTTTTGGTTCCTCATCCTCAGATTCGCTCTGAAGCTTGATAATGGCACTCATTCTCTTTCTAGTAGAATTGAATTCCAAAGTGTTGAGGATTTGGTATTCTCTTTTCTTTCCTTGGACTCGCAAAATAAACCCCCTTTTGGTTTTACCACTGAATACAAATCCAAGGGATCGAGCTGTACCTACCAAAGCGGCTTCGTCGGGCGATTGTGCTTTCAAGAGTAGCTTGTCCGAATCCAAGGGGTCTTCCTCCGTCAAGACAGAATGGCATAAAGCGAGAGCGAGCAAAAACTCTTCAATCTTTTTCTTTTGGACTTCTCCTGCTGCACCAGTCAAATCTCCAGCAAGCTTCTTAGAAACAAAAGTGAGCTCTTCATCATACACGTTTTTGCTAAGACCTCTCAAAGTTTTCAACATGACCTCTTTATCAAGTGCAATCGCTGCATTTTCAATACGGCTTTCTTCTTCAACGTCAATACCTTGACGTTTACGAAGTCCAGCCAATGCTTCAGTATATGCGCGGCCATAGAACACGCCGTTGATTGTACACTTTCGGAACTCCATGAGATTCTGGGTCAACGTTCCAGTCTTGTCGCTAAATATGTATTCAACCTGCCCCAAATCGTCAGAAATACTCCATGACCTTGGATTACAAGGAAAATCCAATTTTTCATAATACAAGCCAACATCGCAGTAGATTAAATATGCTTGAATTGATTTGATGATCTCAATGGTAATGTAAAGCGAGATTGGAACCAATGCCTGATACAAAATCACCGCCACAAAGAAAGTCACGATTCCATTCAAAGCAGGAGTACCAGCTGGAGATCCGTACTCAAAGTAGTCACGAGAGACTCCACTTTTATTGTAGTAAATTCCATTGACCAAGCCCGAGATTAGGCACAAAAGGAACAAAATAATAAAGTTGATAATGACGTAATAGTTGAGCCCCCTGGACATTCGAGATTTTT
This sequence comes from Sungouiella sharkensis, assembly GCA_030567015.1. NCBI lineage: Eukaryota > Fungi > Ascomycota > Pichiomycetes > Serinales > Metschnikowiaceae > Sungouiella > Sungouiella sharkensis. Next base: position 64,838 of record JAJLRN010000049.1, on the reverse strand, counting down.
TTGATGGAGTGACACCGGAATTAAGGATAATCTTAGAGTCTGAACCTGTAAAAATCACCATACCAATGATCCATTTCGTGTTCCTAAGCGAACAACCACGCAAAATGAGGTTGTTGATAGTAGTGCTCTCTTTTCTAGGCTCTCCATCTTGATTATAAGAGACGAATCCTTCGTAAGCGTACAAATTTGGATGTGGGCCTTCACTCTCAACCTCAAAATCAAGATACATGAAATCGTTTGCCTGTCTCACTTTCTTGTTTTCAGTGGTTAACTTTAATGCCTGTTTCACCTTTAAGTTGGTTTCTCCATCAAGGTTTTTCGTCTCCACAAAGCAACAGTTGTCCTCATCGCTCGATGAGAGGATCATTATATCTGCGGGGATCTCTTCATTATTCTGCACTCTAACAATGTCTCCAACTTTCACTTCTTTCCAACATTTCTTTGAGAATGCTAGCACTCTGTCTTCCAATTTTGAATTGCGAGTGGCGGTATGATCGAGTTTACTTGAAGCAGCCATTGATATTCCAGACACTACCGAGTGTCTGAAGTTTGGTTCGATGATACTGTCAAAACTCTTTCTTGATGCTTGAACGTCTTTCATGTGTGCTTCTCTTGTTTTGAGTGAACGACCTTTTTTTGTCAAATTTCTCTTTAAACCCCTTAACGTTTTGAAGAGAATTTTTGTGTTCCACTTCTTGAATTTTCTCCATAGCGAAACACTCTCGTCGTTGACGTTTCTATTTTCGTAGACATAACCATCGTGTTCTTTCACCTGCGAGAGGATATGCGTAAATTGATTGTTCACCTCCATGTCTGAGGCGGTTCTTCTGGAGTCTTCAATCGACTCTTTGATGGCTGACAATGCCACAATGACAATAAGTGGCACTGCTGCTAGAATTGGGGAGGCCACTCCAAAAATGGAGAAGCAGCCCAAAATAACAAGGAAAAGAAAGTAGTTGTTAGCGATATCGGTTCGAAACGAATTATACAAGTTTTTCGGCAAGAATGTGAGCGCCGTATACTTGGCAGTTCTGATCTTGTTTCTTGGATACTGCGTCACCGGTAGACCCGACTCCGGATCCACCATACTGCTAGGTAGCGTACGGTTAAATGTGATGATACGTCTCTCCAGCTTGCGATCTCTAGGATCTAGCTTCTTCAGCTTATTATTTCCGTGGTCGGAAGCGTAATCGTCAATAATATCGAGAGAGTCATCCTGGAACCCATCGTCATTTGAATCCAGCAACTTCTGTCGTCTCAGAACGGTACCGCCTCTGAGAATCTTCCGGAGTGTTTTGGAGCGGTCCACGGTCTCTTTCTTGGGCCGACCTGTCTTGGTACGTGTCGTTCCCCACCGGACTCTCTTCATCTCTATAGGATCATCTTCTGGAGGATACATCTCTTCGAGCGGAGTGCATGGCGCCGATTCAGGGTCATCAAAGGGCGACTTGATGTCTTTATTCGACGGTAGGTCGAATCGAAGCGACGGTTTTCGGGAATTGGCAAACTGGGGAGCGACATGGATATGGGGCAGTTTTAGGCCCGTATCGAACGAAATTTCGCTGGCTGCGTCGTCTGCAAACGAGCTGCTCATGCCCGACTGGTTATCCACAAACGGGCTCTTGGGATATGTGAAGCGATCCATAAATTTTGGCGGAAAGGAATTGATTTAGTGCCAGGATTCAACTGGCAAATATGTGAAACTCGGTTAAGTATGACCGGAAGTGAACGTAATAAATATTTGGAGATAAGCGAATGTAATTTTGAAGTAAACAGGTAAACCTCACACCACACGGAATAGATAGTAGAAGAGCTAGATGGGCCAACACTTAATAATATTTTTCTTTCAAAGACCACTTCAACCGTGTTTAATGAGAAGAGTCTAACGCGTGGCGGTCCTGCATTATCAAGACTAGAACTATCAGGCAAAATTGTGCCGATCATACCGAGATAGACCGGAGATAAAAAAAGTTTAAGAGAAGGATATCGGGATTTTGCCATGAAGCAACTATGCTACGGAACTTTCTTTCTTAAAAAAGATAGAAAATAATCACAAGAGTCAGAGGTTGATCTCATAATGTTTGGTTGAACGAACCGGCACAATTCGCGAAGAAGAGAAAATTGGTTCCTTGTAAGGAGCCAATTAAGCGATAATATAACCACACCAGTGCAGGCACAAAAATAATTTCGGACAGCAAATAGGTGGTGAATATTCGTAATTGGAATAATTAATTTAGGGGGTCGAGGAATTTGTGTTTATTTCCGGTCGAACTTGCATGGTCAGGATGGATTCTTACTTTCTTTGCTGCGAATAGAGTTGTAAGCCATTTTTTTAGAACCTTCTCTGCGGGTGACAGGTCTATTGTGAATTGGCATGACACATTTGAACAGCGACATTCTCTTAAGAATAGTGCAAGCAACACCAAGAGTGATTATTTGAATAGAGTTTTCATTGGGAATCTCTAAATTTCATTTCTTTCCTTGTTTTATTGCTTTTAGGCTTTCTTGGTGGCTTGCTAAGTTGTCCCACCACAACTAGGCTACTGACCACCACTAACCCGCTGCAGTGAGCGATAAATAAAGAAAAAGAGCGGCCAAAAGTAGCAAATCGGCAAGCTGTAGAGATACTTGTTTAACAGCACCATCCAAAATCAAATGGACTAACAACATCACATACCACATCAATAACCACGAAAACGCTTCGTTATTGTTGGATTCCGATCAGCCTACTCGCTCTTCCACACTGTAAGTCTTCCTGCTCTATGCAAGAATGATGCTTTCAGCCCTGTAGCTAGATCTCATATAAATGAAAGCATCCACTTGAACATCTCTTTCCTCCCGCAATGTTATACCTGATATGAAATCCCCGCTTTTGGACAGCTCGACTTCACAAAGCGAATTGGTCACATCCGGGCGTGCTCTTGAACTCACAGGGCCTGAAGAGAGAACAGAACGCTTGGAGGCTGAGTCCTTGGGACGGTCACTACCTGATGATTTCAATTTCGAAAGAAAGTGGCTGCAACAAAAACACAACGAGGGATCTTCAAGAAGGGAACTACTGAGATCCAGAGAGAAGACTCTTGGAGCTAAAAAGAGAAGGAAATTGGGCTAACTTTGGCGAAAAGGAACTGGAAATAACTGAGGGACAGACAGAATTTTGCTAGGTGAAGGTTGTGAACCCGAGTGGGCAGCATGAGTTGCAAGAGTTTTAAAAGTTCAGCAATTTTGGATACTACCATTTAGTGTAACTAATGAGAATACGACTTTTGTGAAAGTAGCGTTTAATGAAAATCTTGAGCAATATAGTGTGACTAAACTCTGGCGTACGGAGTACATTGACTTTCACACCAGCGAGTACGTAATGGGGGAAAGGTTTTCTGTTTGGAAAGTAGATAGCGACCCAGTCTTTAAAATACTTACTTGAGTTACGCTGCTCTTTACTTGAAGCCAGTATCGCTCCTACAACTTCATCGTGCTCACTTCTGCATACATCACCAGTTATTAAATCCGCCTTTGATATCCACCCCTGCCTGAGCATGATCTTCTCATGATCTTCTCATGATCTTCTTATTTTACGAGCTCGATTCCCGATGATCTCAAATTCCTCACCTCAATTGCTACTCTTTAAATAGCCCAGATAACTTTGCAGCCGACGCATTTGTGCGCTGACTCACAAGCAGGAACCAGACGCACCATCTCACTATAATATGCGTCCTGCTCGTAATCTGCCTTCATTTTTCCTTCCACAACATGCCATATCTGCTGTCAGTGGATATCCACCCTTTACGTACCGCCACATCACGGCTGCTGAACATGTCAGTGGCTCTGGTTCGTATGCAACAGCGCCGAGATGCCGAGTCTCGCATGCAAGTGTTGGAGGCCGAGTCGCTCTCGCTGGCTCTACCGGACGGTTTCAATACCGAACAAACGAAAGAAGGTTCGCCTCTGTATATCGCCCCCACTCCGCTGCTTATCAGAAACTTAATTTCCATATCGGGCGGAGCCATCTGGGGCGTACTAGCTCGGCGAGGCTTGATAGTTTTGACCGAGTACGACGGAGCGTTTCTTGGAGGAGTTATCTGGGCCAACTTTACTGCGTGTTTTGTCATGGGCATGGCCGTGACGTCCGAGACAATCTGGATGCTACTTTTGGACGACAGCAGGCCCGATGTTATGTTTTCAGCCAAGGGAACGATCCCATTTTACGTGGGCATTACAACCGGATTCTGTGGAACATGCTCATCTTTCTCATCGTTCATTCTAGAAGCTTTCAATAAGGCAGCAAACACGCTTCCCACCACGTACAACTACCCAAATGCAGCCTACGGTATTATGGAAGCCCTCTCTGTGATCTTTGCCCATCTAGGCATCTCCACTGCCGGCTTCCATGCGGGTCGACACCTTACTGGAGCAATCGACAACTTTTCTATCCCCAGATCCATCTACAGAACGCTTGAGTACGGAACAAGTGCATTGGGTCTTGTAGCGTATATTGTTGTCATTGTGCTTATTGCCACGGAAAGTGACGGCAACTGGCGATCGTGGACGTTTCTGTGCTTGTTTGCTCCGTGGGGTGCCATGCTTCGGTACGTCATGTCGAAACGACTCAATGCCTTGGTGAAGAACTTTCCGTTGGGAACCTTTACTGCCAATATCCTCGGATGTATTTTGCTAGCCATATTCACGCTATTGGCTAGGGGAAAACGCCACACATACTCGCCCGTGCCGTTGGTGACTGACATAATCGGATGCCATGTGCTTGCTGGTCTCGACGATGGTTTCTGCGGAGCACTCACTACAGTCTCGACCTTCATCGTCGAGCTTTTTGGCCTCGAGTCTCTCTACGACTACCGTTACGGTGCCACCCTGGTGGTGGTCGGATTTTCTAGCATGGTGCTCATTCTTGGGTCCTACAACTGGTCGGTCGGGCTCACGCAGTCGGTATGTTCGTAGCGGCGTGTATAAGATAATTTATAGATTTACATCCCTAGCGGAAGAACCTCCCAAAAACCTCCCATGAAACTCCGTAGGACCTCCTCACTGAGGCGTGGCGTACTTTTCCGTCCACTCCTTGGCCACGGCGATCGCCTGCTGCTCATTCTGCTTCCACTCCTGAGCCACATCGTTGGCCAACGGATCGTCTGGGTTAGGGACACCAAGCAAAGCCTGGATACTCAACAAAATGGTACGGATCTGGAGCGCCGGCGACCAATTATCCTTCAAGACGTCAAGACAGATGCGGCCCAACTTATCGATGTTGGGGTGGTATATTTTCGTCAAAAACCGCACTTTGGGCGCACACATCGGGTAGTCATCGGGCAAGTAGAGCTCCAACTGGAACTTTCCGTTGGCGTAAGGTGACGAGGTGGGGCCATCAATGGTTACCTCGAAATAGCGCAAATTGTCCTCGGAAGGCGTGGCTACAATACCCGGAACAGGGTCGCTGACCAACCGCTCGGTCTCCTTGATGATTCTTTTTGGTAATGCCGCCATTGGCACTGTGATTAGTATTACTAAATTGGCTGGAGGAGTAAGTGTAGGATTAGGTGGTGTGAGGGATTCAGGTTTAGGGTGCGCGCACTACCATGCCAAAGTATACCAACTACTTTAATTACCAGATAGGCAACGGGGCTTTTTTTTTACAAGTCGACAGATTAGGCAAAGAGGGGCTGTTGGATCATCAGCATGCGGCTTAATGGCCACAAACAGCCAATGGCCACATCGGTCCCTGAATTACCTAATTCGGACAAGAATTAAGTAGGCAGTTGGCAAAAAGAGGATACGAAGATTCTGCCACCTCGTAAATTGTCATTTTCCAACACTGCAGTGGCACAAATGAATGGAGCCGTATTCAGTAAATTTCTGCTGGTTCAGCGAGTGCTTAATTAAGTTGGCTGTTAATGAGGTCGCAGAAAAGCACGCTGCTGCGAATTTCTCTCTACTACGGACCATTTCTCCATACCAATTGCATTACCATTCAACTGCCGAGTATCTAAGCAAAAGAGCATGCTGGCTTTTAACTTTGAGGTCAGAAGAACTTGAATTGGCTGATCGTGACCCAATTGGCTGGCAGCTAGATTTTAGAAGCTATCCGGCCACTCAAGACTTCCCAATCGGGAAATAATCTCGAATACAGTTATGCCTTCAAGCTCAGTCAAGGCACAACAGACGCATGCGGAAGTTTATCACCAATCACATTGCCTTTTACGGACTTCAGGCATAAGATTTCTCTCATGTGGTCGCATGGAAGCTGTGAAGCGTCGACGTATCGGGAAATTCTGCTGGTCGCTTGTTGATTAGGTGCTTCTTGATCGTCACAAGATAAATGGTCCCTGCCTCGCTGTCACTACGCTTTTTGTTGCCTATTGCCATATTTCGCTTCATTAAGAATTTAAATAGTGGATGCTAATATATTTCGGGATGTTTGAGCTTCCAGACGAACGAGATTCCATAACAAGATAAGATACTACAGTTTACGTCCAACATGAGCTACCAGAGACTCCAGAGTCTTCCCCAACCTAAGAAAAATAAGCAAAGAATATCAGTTTAACAGAAAGAGCGAATCATGGACCTCAAGAATTCTCAGTCGCCATCCATATTGGTCTTCCTAATCCCCATCTACTTCCTTATTCCCTACTTACCAGATTGTCGCAGCCATAGTCATCGAATGTCAAAGACTGCACACTTGCCGGATACGACGAAAAATCATCAACTGCTACCAGTTATCACACTTCTCCATCTACAATGTCGAAGCTTTCTCCCTCGTCTCCGATCTCCCACAAGATCGTCGTGGGAACCTTGGCTGTATGTGCCGGTATGTATGCGTTCTGGACTGTAGGCAGAGACTACCAGTTTGTCAAGTTTGAACCTAGGCTGAAAGAGGACATCGAAAGACGCCAGAAAGAAGGCGTAGGGATCTCCATCCAGCACTTAGAGACCAGAACTTTGGATTACACTCCTGAGGCGAAAGAGCGGTTGCGGAAGGGATTAGAGGAGAGACTCCGGAAGGATAATGGTGAAGAGAGCAAGTGAGAGACAACAGATAAGTCTCACAACTTCGTGGTTCTTTCCTACTCTTTCTCTTGTTTTCAATCTGCCTTTGAATATCAACATCTTCGAACTTCCATTATGCTCCCTCTTCGGGAATTTCCGTATATTTATTTTCTTTCAGAACTGCCATAAGGTCGCATTCAACAATGAAATATCATGTTTGCGCTTTGCGCTCACTTTCTCAGGCTGCCAAACTCGGGCAAATTGATAGCTTTTGCGAGGCATTCCAATTGTCTTCATTTTCTGCCAAGATAATTGCCATAAGAGAGCAACTCATACTCCAATTGGTTTCGACAAGAGACCTCGGATGAAAAGAACGCATCAAGCGGAGAGTGACGAAATAACAATAGGAGGCCACACATGTAACGGCTTGCCCCAGATCCCTCTATCCGAAATGCGGAGAATACTGTGACAAACTGTGAGATCTGTCAAGGAATGCTATGGTTTTGAGGACACGGATATGGCGACGATTTTGGAATCCACCGCAAATAGGCAGACCGACATGTCCGGGCCGCACCACCTGCCCGATTAGGACGCGTAATTACGTAACGTACGCAAACTCCTCTTTTTGCTTTGCAAGCCGGAGCTGCCGCTTACTCCACGTCCTAAAATTGGCAATGGATTATTTGATTTTTTGTCCAAGATGGTGCGTGTATGGAGCAAACAAGCAATGGTAGTGCCGTGATTAGCGTTTGCGGTGAAGGAAATCCGCATGAGGCATGGTGCATTTTTTGAGTTTCGAGAAGGCTTAAAAAAGGCGCATCGCTAAAATGCAGGAGTACCAACTCTCTTAAAGGAATTGTGGCGTCGTTCATTCTTCGTTGAACGCCAAACGGCTCTGGGATTGAGGAAGAATTTGATACATCCATGCTGGAAAATTGTATTAATTGTTCCGCTTGCACGTGGCCTCAGTACTCAAAGATGTTTAGAGGGCACATAAAATCACCCTGCAAATTACTAAGTAATACGCTTGCCCCTGGCATTGGGTAGGTGTACTCTAGAAACGTTCCATATTGCGATCGTCAGAGTGGGAAGCGGAATAAGTGCGGTACTGCAACATTAGCCCTAGGTATGTCGACCCAGGTCGTAAATCTGCACGGCAGTGAGGGGAATGCCTCAATGGGACAAGCGTGCCTATTGTGGTATCAGGTTGTGTGGCCCGGTCGCCGCAATAACGAGCAATGGCCCTTTTAGTCATTGATGCCTTTGATGATCCAGGTCGATCTTTGCGAAGAATGAATGTCCTAGCACCCCAACACAAAGGTGGTGACGCTGCAGTGAAATTTCATGCAATTGGGTGTCTGCAGAATGTTTCATAAAATCTATGTGGTATACATTTCTTTCCATTTGAAGCTAGCGGAGGAGGCATTCAGACGTGGAACAAAGTTCCATTTGACTATCAATACTGCTGTAAGTTGCGGAACAGTATGACGCATGAACAGGAATTGCTACTGAAATAGGACACAAGTGACTCGCTTAACAGTAAAGTTTTGGAGAGTACTAGATAAAGCCGCGCGGAGGAAAGAGAACTCCACTCCAGTGTTGTTCATGTGCCAAAAGTGACCTTCCTCATTAGGCTAAAGTGGAGACATACCCGATGTGCACCCGACGGAAGAGCTCTGTACGAAATATAACCTATATAGGCAGTTATATGCATGTTAGAATACTTCCCTACGCTATGAAAGCCTTTTTAGGAAGTTCTCAGGATTTGTTGTAGTGGAACAACCCCTCTCCACCATCTTTGTTGATCGCTTAACGTTGATTCCACTGATCGGCGAATGGCTATAGTCGAACAGAAATTGTCGAGGTCCCATAACGGCGAAGTGCCGTTAAGCTCAATTCTTTCGACGAAAAACAAAGTTTTTAATCGACAGAAAGCCACACAGTAGTGAAAGATTAAGCCTTCTATTGTGCCGTGTGTCGAGCAATATTGCGCATCGAAAATCCGGGGTAATTTCATTATGTGTCTCAATTGGGGGGATAGGATATGGCTTGCATAAATGGCCATCGGAACAAACATTATTGTTAACCTTTTTACTCAAAAGCAATGCAGGCGTGCACATGGTGCATGCGATGTCCTCCCGAAAGGTACATTTGCAACACTTTCATCATTATAATCATGGTCAGGTTTTGTTCCTAACGCAGGTCAGAACCGATGGTAATATCTGATAGTTGACGATAAACCCCTCCCTCCATCATACTTGCTTTGTCATATAAATATTGCACTTCCCCGGTCCCAATTCTCTTCTGATCAACAATTCCACTTCTCATTTAAACACTTTCAAATACCCACTCGACTTCACTATGAGTACCACCAAGTATGTTATACTCTGTACCTGAATATTTGCAATTGTGCTAACATATAAAGAATGCAAGTTTTGCCACCAGCTAACGGGAAGAAGTTATGGAGGGTCAAGAGATCACTCTCCACAGGCAACCCAGCTAGCCTGGACGCCAATCTGTCGCTCGAATGCTTGAACAGCTCGTTAAAAATTACAGCTGCAGGCAAGCAGTTCATGTCTAAGAGACCACCCTTAAAGAGACCCAAGTGCAAGCCAGGAATGCCAAAGGACTTTGTGTTTGTCGACTTGTCACCAGTCAAGTCATCCGAAGACGAAGAGGGCAGCGAGAACTCTTCGGTGATGTCTGTTGCCACTTCTTCGCCAACAATGGCCTTTTCAGGTGAGAAGCAATCGCCATTATCCCTGTGCGACGAGTTTTTTGCCTCTTTCGAGGACGAAGCTTTCGGAAACTTCACCTTAGGTAGTGATCTTCAATGCGGACAGCAGCCAATGTTCGAAAACGCTCCGCTGCTTGGCTTGGGCTTGTTTAACATGCCCATTGGCTACGCAAAGCCATCTGTTGTTGAACTGGCTTTGCAGATGCAGCAAGAGCAGCTTGCATTTCAACGATTCTTGCAATACCAAAGCCAATTTCTTCATACCCCACAGGTGACACAGACGCCTTTTCAGCCACCCGTGCACACTAATCCAATCAACATGCACAAGAGATCCAAGTCTATCTCATCGATCCCAAGAAGAAAGTCCGCTGGCGGTTTTCAATTCAAGACTTACAAGGGCCCAAACAGTGTGAAAAAGCCGCTGGTGAGAAAGCACAGAAGATCTGTGCTGGAGCCAACTCTGAACATCGTTGTTCCAGAGTTGGCAACTTCACCTTTCGAATCAGAATTGAAGGACTTCTTACATGCTCCAAGGGATGACTTGTCGTTCGAGGATATTGAACTGTTTGACCTTGCATACACCCCATTGACGGACTTCTCTGACTTTGAAAACGTTGAAACTTTGCACAAGCCAATCGACTTGGACATTTTGCACGGATGCGACACTACCCAGCTCTTCAAAGACGAGTTTGATATGTCCAACTTTGTCTCCATCTAACTTAAAACTATATGACTATCTTATGACACCTACCTACTTATCTGATTTCCAGTTGTGTTGAACGATTGAAACCTTCCAGCTATTTTATGATACCGGTGTCTGCTTTACTGCTGACACTCCTCCACCTTGCATAGAGTCATCCTTGGCTGGCTCGAAAATTTTACTTTCTTCGAAATTTACTCTTATCGTGACGCAGTGACCTTGGATTACACTACCCCACATTCCGATCGAGGATACCTCCTACTGCATCGATTTGTGCATCTCGATTCTGGGCGTTCCATGCAGATCTTTTACCTTTTTAAAGAATTCCATTGCAACCAATTCTTGTTTCAGGTCACTCTTGCCTGCTGCTTTATTTCTCTCTTCGGTTCATTTATTTCCAAGCCAATCTCGCCTCGTTACCAATCGTCACTGCATCACAACCATTTCGCTGTATATTAGCTTATCAATCAACACCTCTAGAGATTTTACCTGTAAGTCCTCAGCAATTTCTTTCGCTGTGTCACCAGTCCCTTATCTTTTCTTTTCCTTTTTTTCCTTGGCTTGACCATGTTTCAAGTCAAGTCTGTTTTGCCCACCCACTTCTGAATTGATCTGTTTGTGTTTCATAACCAGGAAAATCACCCTTCGGGTGTCTACTGTATATTACCCGGAATTGTCTTGTAAAACGTCTAACTCCGCTGGGTGTTGAAAGACTTAACTATGGCATGTTACTGATATCAGGTTGAAATGTATGTGCCATTCGCCTCTTTGGTCGGAATCTATATAGTGGACCTAAATATAGTGTAACCTCATTGACACATGCGTACCCCACCTCTACCAAGGTTTAAAGTGTGTTCCATGCGCTACCGGGACCTGTTCCCCTCTGCCGGTAGTGATCACATGACATCATTCACCACTGCACACGCGTTTTCTTTACGCCAAGACTTTTTCGTGGCAGCGGGGGCACACCATCTCCGAAAAAGAAATGATGAAGGTATCTTTATTTCCGAATCTCATTGTTAGATACTAAGCCCCTCATATTACTCTCATTAGGATCTAGTATATTATCGTATGAAAGCAAAAATTTATGATCCCCATGGTTGAGTTGAGCCATGCCTGATATGCTGGTGACGCCATATCACGCGGTAAGTGGAATATTGTGATTGGATGGCAACTTGACATTAGCCCGGATTATGTCTAGTTCTTCCAATGTGCAGTAAGATAGTAGGACAAACTCAGCCACTGCTGAGAAGCGATTCATATTTAAAGGCAGGATGTCTCCGGGGTGTGAGTCCATAATTTATGAAAACGATATCATGGTCATAGTCGACCAAATTGATTTAGGCTTTCTGAACGAAAGAAAAGCTTAGTCTGTGACGCAAGATTTAGTGATGTACGGATACGTACAAGGACTATCATCCTGCGAGTGTCGCGTCACCACATGCCGCTTGAACATAGACATAGGAAATGAGTAAAAATGTGGTGGAATTTACAAGCAGATTAGACTGTGGCAAGGAGTGAGCATTTTCTAAGTAAAATTCACAGATTGTCGATCTGCCATATCTGCCACGGAAGAATTTAATTTTACGGAGCTGGTAGCGAGCTCCGCAAAAAGATTTTGGTAGTGGTAGACCAATATTTTGCCGTCACCGCACTATTAGTCATTGTTAGTAGTGCCTTTGTTATTGATTGAAAGCGTTGGACTGTCAGGAACACTCCTAGCTCCTAGCAACTGGCACCGCAGCAAGGTAGGCCCCTATATCTCAGTTGAGAAGTTGCAGAATCGACTGCAGCATCCTGTCCTTAGGACCCAGCTCCTCGAAACCATCAGTAGACAGACGGAAATCCCCCAGTTCCCTAATAGGCATGGCTGTAGGTGCTACGCTGCCGCCTTCGTGCTTGATCAACGGACCGCTTCCAGAAGCATCCGCCATGGCTTCTCTCGCCGATGAAATGACAAATTCCTCCAACTTCATACAACGCTCGTTCACCATCGCCGAGTGCAGCCGTAGCATCGACATGCAATCGGTGTAGAAACTACGGTTTTGATCCACCATCATTCGAATCTTAGACACGATGGGGGCTATGCTTTCGGGCACATCGCTATCATCTCTGTCGACGCCCAGGTCTGCCGATCCGCAAGATTGATGTGAGTGGTACGAAGCGTCGGAGTTATGCCGCGCAAAGGGATTTGCCATTTCTGTATCAGTAGAATCGAACATCAAATCTTTCACCAGGTCCTCCTCGAACGCTCGGCTCACCAGCTCAGGTAAAGGTCCAACAGTTTGGCCCGTCTTGTATGCCTCGGAAAGATTGTACAATTCCAAAACCGCCAACTCTAGGTCGGCCAACAGACTTGTCCTCGACAACGTGGCGAACACCAGAAACGGCTCATAATGGTCTGTCTGATGGCGGTGCTGGGCCTTTCGGAGCGCCGTAGCCATCTGCCGTTGCAATGTTCTTACTGTGGGCACCACTGCTGCCAGCAGGCCGTGGCGCAATTTGTATTGCTCCAACTTCTGCTGGATGAGATCCCACTTTCGGGACTGGGAAAGGGTCCGATCGCCCACGTATTTGAAAGGTTTGATCTGGACTATAAGGAATAGAATTAACTTGACGTCGGAGTGCGATAGCCTTGATCTATGACGAGCGGCGCTGGAGATGTCGGAGAAAGACATGATGAGGCCGGAAATGTGGAAGATGGTGTTTCAGATTCGAAATCTTGGACAGCGGGTGCAAGGAAGTGTGAAGGATGAATTAAAGGGAACGATGCCGCAGGGTAGTACGAATGGGACAAGCCCGGTGGAGGAGATGCGGGCAAAAAAAAAAAAAGAGCAACGACAAGAATACAATCTGAGATTAAGATAAAAATGAGTTCATGTGAATTCAATTAGGAAATAAAACATACATATAAATACCGGCAAGCATGCCTAAAGGATAACACCCTAGAAAAACGAAAGTCTGCTAACCACAAAGGGCTACAAAGCCGGTGTTTTGTAGTACAGCTATGAATCGTGCATATCCGACAAGTGACCGCAGGGAAAGAGTATGGATTGCTTGGTAAATATTGCCGAATAAAAAGTATTCGCACCCAAGCCAGAATAACCAAATCGAAAAAATCCTAGCCAGAGGCAGGAATTAACTAATGAGCTAAGAGACATGCAGGGCATTGTTGCCCAAAACGTCCAAATTATGGGTGGCGGATACGTTTTGCAGGAAGCGCTACCGCCGTCATGCATCTCTTGCAGCTACAAGAAATATAGGTGCCACATGCTGCGTTTAGTGGGTCGTACTGGAGTGGTCCGCGGTTATATTTTTGCTGTAATGGTTGACTTTCTCTGACATTGTTTGCACACATTCGAAGCTGTCGAGACTTGGGATCGCTAATTGTCCCGGCCAAGCAGCCAAATAAGCTATCGGCGAAATGCAACTGGATCACTAAATGAGACAGGCAGGATAGCTGCGGGGTGTTATTTTCGCAAATCATGCTGACTGTCGGAACGAAAGAGCGATCCCCCAAAATTGGGGTGTCAACCCACAAGATTCGTGTACAAAATCATATACAAAGTGCATGCGGCCCGGCTCAAATTGCTGTTCTACGTCAAAGTGCATAATCCTTGCTGCACAACAATGCGTGCACGACCATGTCGTATCACACCTTCGCTATCCGAATTTCACTACTGTGTGAAGTCCATTTTCGCTGCCCTGGTCTGTTAGATCTTGGTCACAGCGTTCCTTGCTGTAGCATTGACATGTGTATTCTAACCAAAGCTCAAAATTTCCTGCTCGCTGGGAGGATTAAATAACCAGGTAGTTCACGGGTTGGCTTCTGAGCAGATTTGGGCCATCCTTAAACGCAGACTGACTCCTAGCATTCAATGTCGTGGTGAACAAAGAAGCTGGGAGGGCTAAATTTCGGCGTTAAGACTAAAAGTGAGGCTCTGCGTTTTTCGCTATCACGAAGAATATATGAGTGATGCCGAATGGCGCTTGCCGAAGAAGTAAGCCATGCTCTAGATGATGTAAGGGTGCAATTTTAGAAGAGCACCCTGTGCAGATGGATTCGGGTTGCTTATAGTGGATAATCAATACTGTTGCATAAGAACGGTACATAGTCAATGTTGTGCTTGTTTTGAAAGTGAGCCAATCCTGACTCCTGCAACAGGACCTTCCTTTGCTTCGCAGGAGGCTTCGCGAAGTGCGTTTGAGAAACAAAAAATGCTGCGTTACAAGCAGCTGCATGAGAACCTGTCATCGCGATCGGCATGGTCGATCGTCCTCGCCGACTTCCTCAAGAAGCTGGTAACCGAGACTGATGAATGGACCAGCATCTTTTGTCCACGAATACTTGTATGAATCGCCAATTCGCTTACGAAAAATGAAGAGAATAATATCGCACTGCTTGAAATACTTCTTACTGTCGGTGAGACTATAAAATTTTCAGTTGAATATACTGAGTCTAAGGCAACCTCGAACAATACAACGTCGATAAGAATGAATTAACAGAAAATGAATTACAATCAAGCATTATCCGAAATTTTGGTTGAATCATTTGTGACTCTTCGGATTCCCTAGTTTTCACCAATCAAGAGTATTTTGCCAAAATCGAAAAGAGGCAACCTCTATTGTGAATTCGGCAAAAGTGTTGCTAAACCCTACATGCCTGAATGAGCATTTCGATACAACAAGCAACTGGGCAATATTTGCCATCAGATCAATGGAAAAAAGAAATGGCTTCTATCGTGCACTGAGCAATAAAAATCCACTATCCAAACCCCACAAAGACACAAGCTTTCCAGAGATCTAAAGTGAAGATTTCCTCTATTTCACTAGGACCTATAAACATCCACATTGAAATACCTTTTCACTGAAGAAGACAGGTCACTTCAAGACGTGGTAAAGATTCGCATAATGTCATTTTTGGATAAACAGTCGTCTTCTCAACTCTTTCCAATTCATCATTGAACTTTGAGCGTCTTCCGCTCTCTCTTTTTCAGAGTTAGATGGCTTAAATCGGGCTCTTTCACGTCACATAAGCCCATTCAAGGATTCAATATTGGTACACGTACTTATCTGAAACTCTTGTCCAAGCCAAGTCGAAGTTGAAAAAAAAAAAACAGAAGAATGCCCCTATATGTTAGAATGCATGATTAGGCATTTCCTTGACAGGCTTCTACCTATCAAATATGAATCTTCTGTGCCTTGGCATTATGCATAGGAATGAGAAGTGCTCTCAGCGTTCTACTATCTACTTGCTAGATTGTTCACAGCTGCTAGACACACATGGGTCTCGACGAAGAAATCTTGATCGCAAGTTAGCTTCACGACTGACTCGTTCACTTTACTACCACCAACTTGACCGCTTTGCTAGACTTGACAATATCCAATATGATTGGCTCAAAATTGTTTGTCGAAACACCAGCACTCTACTCTCGAAGGGTTTTTCTGGCTGCTTTGATACAAAAATGACCATCAATTTCAAAGCGCTATGATACCTGATGATAGAATTAAAGCCCTAAGGGAGAGTTCTCTAAAATAGTAAACAATGAAGCCTTAAAATTGACCCGCCTTCGAGACCATTGAGAATAATGTATCTAATATTTTGTTTTGTTCTCCAATAAATTTACTTAAATGAATCTTGTAGACACGAAATCCTCACAAGCACATGGTGGCCACCCTGGCCCACTTCTTGTAGCGAAATTTCATGTGATGTAAATTGGCAAGCGAGCACTAGAAACAGAATCAAGTGATGACTGGCTCCTCAAACTCCGCGGGATTATCTGTATCAGCTTGTGATGTCCTTGCTTTCTTGATGGCGAATATATAATTGTGGTATATTGAAACTTGTTGAAGCTTGTAACAACCCTGTTCGACAAGAGCGCAGCACGCATGTTTTTTTGCCCCGTATTTGTATCGGGTGCCTGGGGCAAAGGCCACGCAACATGTAGCGCCTAGTGCGGTTTTTTTGGCCGACGCGAGTGATGCCATGGACATGTTAAGTTGCAGGCGTGCTGGGACTCACCTGCTACAGACTATTTTAGCTTTAAAGTTCTTAGTCATGTGGCTGATGCACACGCTCCTACTGGTGCATGCGAAATCTTTTGTCCTACAAAATACAGGTGGGCGTCTATTGTGCGATCTCAGCCCGCTCATTATGTGCAGTGAATATTTGGATATGTGGCCCATAGGACCTCGACGCCAGTAGTCGGTTCTTGAAACCCAATTTTCATGGTGGCTTACTGGTCACACCTGTGTAGTTTACTCAGAACGGCTTTAACCTGGCAGGAAAGCTGTGTCTCGAATAAGTATAGAAAATTAAAAATAAAGGATCGTGCCTCATGGAGATCCTGAAGTCGAGGATTTGCTTGTGATAAAGTCCTGCTCCAAGGGTAATAGCGTGTACTGGGGAAATAAAGACTTAAATCGGCTTTTTCGGATGCTCACTTCTGTTGTTTTCTCTCATGTCAGGGATTCATTCTCTGTTACGGTCTTGGGCATGGGTTATTCTTTTCAACTCGTTTTATCCGTGATTTTACTCTCTTGTTAACTCTTTGCTTTATGTTTCATTTGCAGGTCTTTGATAATTCCGATATCAATCACATGTACCTTCTGAGTTGGTGAATCAGAATATCCATTACGATTGGCTACGTTGAACAATGTTCCTTACTGTTAAAGAGCCATAGAAATTATTTCAGTTGAAGAAAAATAATCATCAGCAGTCAATTGCATCTCACAATCGGCTGAAGCTACGTTCCAGAAAACGAATGTCTTCGGCCTGGACAAAGCAAGAATTAGGAAAATCTTTGTAGTTCGTTTCGAATTGATCAGATCAAAACCATTATTTCCTCTGAAGTGTTTCACATAGGCTAGTTCCAGTGATGTCGCCAATTTCACATCTAGTAAGTAAAGGATTGAAGGTACGCTTTGATTGTCTTGTTGAAATTCCCTGCCGTTTCCTTTCTTACGGAAAACATAGAACAAACATGTCCTTGATCCCAGTTATGACATTTGTATTGCGTCGACTGAGATCGAGTACACTTCCTTTTCTATTTCCTGGTTTGTGAAAACTGGTTGTCTAATGATATGTACCGCCAAGTTCTATAAACAATGTTTTCTAGCCACCTCTGCCGCATTTTTGCAGGTTTGCAACACTCGCGGCATGGCCGAGGATTGTCCTGATTGGAAGGGTGCGATATTCATGCACAAATGTCTACCTTTTTTGTCGCCTGCAGAACCTGTACTTCCCTCCCAGCGTGCATATGCGGGTGGCACAAAATGTCGTATGACACAGATCGTTTTGCATTGTGACATCCCAGTCTCAGCTTCCCTTCCTTCACACATGATACATTTTATTGAACGGACAGAAATCGAGCTAAATTTCTTCCGGCCGTATTCTCCAAGTGGACCGCTCAATTAAATATTCAATCCACTAGCAAAAGCATTAGCAATACTTCTAAGGTCAATTTCGGTATCAGCTAAAACCTTACAATCACCTCGATAATTTGATATTGTAGACGAGGATAATTCTTCTCCATTATTGTTTGTTCCATCTCCCAAAAAGTCCTTTGTGGATTGTCCACTCTTCAATTTTTCGTCGTGGTCCAACTTGCTTGCTTCGTTAGAAGTAAGACTGGGCCATTTTTCGTCGTCATACACCTGGTGACTGAACCCATTGTAACCATTTTTATGGAATTCTGGAAGCTCTTCGGTATCAGGAACAAATGAAATCATCAGCTGGGCATCAAAGTCTCTTCCACCGCTGGCATGATTGTCTCGCAAGGCTTCGAAGCCACTCTGTTTAAATGACTGAAGTTTCCCCAATGGCACCATCGAAAGTTGCAAGTTGTCCATTGGTCCTTCTACAAGACACCCACGTTCTCTGTAATGGATAAGCAAATAATTCCAGAGACGGTTTCTGCTCAAAGATCTTGGATTTCCCAACACTACCATTCCGTATTTCGCTCTGGTCAACGCCACGTTCAACCGGCGAGGATCTTTCAAAAACCCAATGGCTCGTTCGTCGTTGGCACGCACACACAGTAGAATTATAAAGTCTTTTTCTCTTCCCTGGAACGCATCCACGGACGTAATTTCCACCTCCTCATAGTCTGCTCTTTTTTCCACAATCAGACTGTTCATTTGCATGTACTGAACAATGTAAGCTCGTTGGCCTTCGTACGGCGTGATCACTCCAATCTGGTGGGGTTGGACTCCGTCACGGAAAAGCCTTGTGATAATTTTCTCCACGTTCATGGCCTCCACTCTGTTCAAAAACGAGTTCCCGCTGCTGCTTATTTCCTCCTTACCATAATTGGCCCAGAACATCATGGGACAGTCGGGCACTGGCCAAGGAAACACTGATCCTGGCCAAGTTCTGTTCTCGGATGTCACTCCGTTCTGAAGCAGACCCTCATAGAACATGTTGGACGAGAATTCGGAAAGTGCCGGGTTCATTCTGTATTGCACTTCAAGACGAATCGGTACTTGGCCAAGACAGATGAGTCTCTCGAATAGGGACTGCTTGAGTCCAGCTTCGCCAGCTTTCTTATCCAAAATCACCGGTCCCAATTGTTGGTGGTCACCGACCAAAATTACCTGTTTTGCACCCTTGACAATTGGAATAAGCACTTCTGGCTCGGTTGCCTGGGTACTTTCGTCGATGAGGACCGACCGGAACTCGAGATCTTTCAAGCGGGCATCGCCTGCTCCCACACAAGTGCAGCACACCACTTGGGCTTGAGAGATGATTTCTTGCTCTAGCTTGCTCATTCCACGCTGCAATGCACTAAAATCCTTCTTCGAAAGGTGCTCGTCTGCATCTCTTCGGTTAATGAGCTTTCTAAGCTTTTTCAGAGCATTTTTCATCACCTGCTTGTGTAAGGAGAGTGTAGATACTGAGCTCTCGACATCCTCTCTCAGTCTAGCCACGAGACGAACCACTTTGAGGCCAATTGCCGCCAATTTTTCTGCCAAGTGGTCCACCGCCACGTTCGATGGAGCACATACCAAGATCCGGTGCTTGTGCATGCGTGTCAAGTGGTAGATGATGGTGGCAGAAGTGACGGTTTTTCCAGTACCTGGAGGACCTTGGATCAAGGACAAGGGCATCTTCAAAGCCGTGGCCACGGCGTTGATCTGAGACTGGTTCAAACTCGCTAGTTTAGGCACGGTCAACCTGGACGGAATCTGCGATGAGAACTCCACCCCCACAACCTCGTGGCCCAAGATTTTATGATAGAGGTAACTGCTGAGCGACTTCTCCTTTGTAGCAAAATCTCGTAGAGCCTTCTGCATTCGGCTGTATGAAGTGCCCTTCCACAAGAACTCGGCAGTGAATCCTGTGGTCACCGTAGTTGGTGGCGGGTTTTTGCTGGGCGACAACTCAAGCGTGAACTCCTCCTGTCTAGCACTGGGCAATTTCACGATGAAACCATCGCCTCGCCAAGTGTCGTCGTCGGCAGCACCAAATTCCCGGTGATGGAGCACGATCTCGTCTCCGACAGCCACCATCAAGTTGCTGTGCTCGTATGCTGACAATGCAAACAGCGCCAAATGGCGGCCGTTGCTGGCGACGCTCCACAGGACCAGAATATGTTCTAGAGCCTGACTCTCCTTTAAGTTCTTGTCATACTCGGCCTCGGCCTCCACAAGCGGCGCAAGCACGTTCTGGTACTCTAGTGCATCGTTGTAGCGCAACAAGATGGGCAAAAGCTTCAGCACAGCGCTCTCGCTTGCGTCGATATCGGCGATCGTAGTGTCTCTGTTCATCCGCCATTGTGACTCGAGCTTGACGATCTGGTCGTGGGTCACTGGTCTCGCATGGAGCATCTCGTCCTCAGACGGAACCGTCGCCACCCACGGCAAGAGCCGCCGCTCGTCAATGAGTGACTGCCACTCGTTGGTTTCCCAGTTGATGTCTCTCAGCTGTGCACACGGCATGCGGCACAAGAGCACCACGACCGAGTCTTGCTTGGCAGCGACAAATCCCAACATGAATACGTTCTTAGTGCCACAATTGTAGCACTCCAACGTCTCTGCACCGAGCAGCAGGTCTTCGTGCAACGAAACGACATTGTGTTTCAGAAGCACCAAGTGGGTGACGATGTGGGATCCAGTCTGGTTGTTGGAGCCGTTGCAGAACCACCGGTTGCACGTACCACACTTCACCACCGACGCCTGGGAGTCGAGCCCACAGTAGGCACATGCATGTTCTGAATGGTGGTTGTTATCGTCGAGAAGTTTGGCGATTTCCTGGTTTAACGGGCCAGGGAAGTCCGGATGTTCGCCCACAACATCGCCGATGGAGTCACCGGGATCGCCGAGATGCGGCGAGTGGGTATAGTCGTTGTCGCTGCACATGGCTGGTTAATGGTTTTTTGTTCTTTAGAACAAAATGAAAATTATTATGGACGCATCGACTGGCTGCAGGTTGATGGAGTAGGTTGGGGGAAAATGGTTGTAGTGGAGCTGAGGATTGCGAGAGCTGATAGGGCCAAAGTGGGGTTCGGAATGTGGTTATTAAGGGAAGATAATTGCTCGAAACTTTTTCAAGTTTTAAATTTCTGTTGTAAGCTGGTTGTTTAGTGGGAAGTGTAGTGTGAGACCAGTATGTGAACATATTCGGAGAGAGAATGAGGTGCGCCAGGAATCATAATAAGAGGTTGATATATAGTGATGGGAATGAAGGAGAGTTTCTGAGTAGGCATTTTTTGAAAAGGTTGTAGGTTTGGCGGATGGAAGGCTATATGAGGAAGATGAGTCCACTATATGGTGTCGACATTTATTGGAGGATGACAAGTTGAGCAAATGAGTGGCTTACCACAGCTATTAAGATGATCAACTTTCTCGGCGTAGTATTTGGTATATCTGAACACCAAAATAAGAAAGAAGCGAAAGCACAGAAATAAACTAATTGAGATGTCTCAGTCATGGTCTCAGTCATGGTCTCAGTCATGGTCTCAGTCAGAGTCTCAGTCAGAGTCTCAGTCAAGGCATGGCACTGAGTCAACAACTCTGTAGAGACATGTATGAATTGACAAAAGTTCCGATGACCACTTCCACACCAGCGAATCGACCAGCGAATCGATGCTTAATTATTCAGAACACACCACTGTGGCCTAAAAATAATGGCCAAAAAAGCTGTGTCAACCAAGGCATGTCAACGAAAATGATCTACTGAGAAGGCCACCGCCTGAGTTTACGCTTCATCCGCACCCCTAAAAGGGCATATTCTGCTCATACCTTGCTCATACCCAGTTCATGCCCCCAAATTCTATGCCTGTCAATTTCCCATCACCAATATCCATTTCGCAGCTTCATTAAACTGGAATACGAAGCCATTGCAGCATTGCAGACCATTCCCAGACAGCCTCACCTGCGCTATAAATGGAACATCGAAATCCAAAACAAAGCTCTATAATTACTATAACTATCACTTTTAAGGCTGCTTTGTGAATCCAAAATGTGGAGATCGAACGTTTGGTCTCTCATACCAAACGGCGCGCAGATTCTGGACATATTTGTACATATGACCTCAGTATTGGGTTCGCCGCTGTTTCGCCGAGCTTCAATGGTAACTTCGGTGCATGTTTGAGACGATAAAAAAAGGTGCCAGGTGATACAATCGATAACGTTCTAAGTCGTATAAAGTATCAAATTCCAATGTCTCATAAGTTTACCTTGAGGCTACGTCCTATCTCCGTCCCCTCTTTTCAGTCAGCCGCCTCTCCATCCTGCAAATTTCTGCTCGTCAAGGAATCATCAACGTCGCGCTTATACACACTATGCAGGTAATCATGACAGCTTAGCGTGGTATACCGGGCAAAATTCCTGGAAAACGCATTGGGAAAAATCACATTCTCCATTTTGCAACTGTCAAAATCACACATACAATGGGAGATCAACAGATATCCCTCCACCAGCACGTGAATAAGTCTATTTCTGCATATTTCTCGACCATCTGCACCATGCTGCTGCTCACCATACGTCCTTAACACACCACAAGGTCCTTGGGCGTCTAGAAACTGCCCGCGTCTGTTCCTGTACTTAATGCACGTCCCGCACGACGCACCAACTTAACGTCGCATGTACACGAAACCCGTCTTTTCTGAAACGGCTTTTCTTGCGAGGTTTCGCTTATTAACGTTTCTCCCTGAATAACATATCATTCTCCATGTCAAGAACGTCTCCTTTCCAGAGAACACTACTAAGGGATGGCGGCCTTTTCAAAGGCTCAGATATATATGTGTCTCGAGACACCCTAACTTGGGCCCACTCTCACCACTTAATTATCAGTCCAGAAGGCTCTATATTGGCCCGAGATGCCGAAGGTTCCCTCTCGATACTTCTCCTGAATATTCAATCGTGTTATGTTCAAGTATATACCTCGCTTCCCTCAACGGGATATGCCCATACAAGCCGTCGACGGTTTGGAAAGAAACAGGCTGATGATGATGCGCAGTCCAATGACGACGAGCCGACAGTAATCTTCATAAGGACTTACGATAACGACAAATTGTACTTGAAGATCCCGTCGAGAAGCGTCTTTGGCAGTTTAATGCTGGCGCTTCTTGCATGGCAGAATATGAAACCTCAGGGTCTTGCCAAAAAGTGGTTTGCCCAAAACAGAGTGTGGAATGCTACTACGTCCAGCTCCGACCCTTACGAGCTACTAGTGTGCCGTTTCAAAATCTACGGACCGATCCCGGCCAAGACCAAAACCGTAACTTTGGTTGCAGGACCCAAACCACCGGTTTGCTTGTCCAAAAAGGAGGAAATGAATGGATCGAATGCTTTATCCACATCTGTAGGCTCCCAGCAAGAAGGACACGTTCAGGAAGGGTGGTTCTATACAATGGGCGTTCTCAAGTCCAACGGTATGCTCAACTTTATCACCGAGTTGGATGGCACGCTCTTGTACTCTGTAGACATCAAGAAAGTGTTGTCTTCAGAGATTAGAGAGTTCCACAACTCTATTTGCGAGAATCCGAACATCTTGTTTATTGGCCACATCAAGGAGTTGCGTTGGAACAATGTAATCAAGACTACGTCTACGCTCTCTCAGGAAAGTCTCAATTTACAAAGCTTGCTTACCAAAGATGGCCGGCCCATTGCAAGCAACCTGCGTATTTTGATTGAATTCCCACTTCATATTGACTTGGAAGACTGGTTTGTTGGTTTAAATTATTTCTGCAAGCGTGAATACATTGGTATTTTCGATGAAAGCTCGGTTCTACTGGCTACAAGCAACAAGCGCATAGTAGACCTTGAGAATACCATTGACGCAGACTCCAGCATTGATGCAGACTCAAAAGCAAACACCTCTCAAGGCAGTTTCGGAAACACTACCCTAGTAGAGCAGAAAATCGGCTCTATCCTGCAGCAATCTCCGCCTGAACTCGATCAGTACTCAAGAAATCATTTCCGTGTGTCCAAGAAAGTTACTCTTGATATCATTGAAGCGAAGTTCGACAACATTCAACAAGGAGTAAAATTGAAAGGTAAAGCATACGCTGAGGTGGTTATGTGGGGATATCCGTGGGCACGGACAGCTCTTGTTCCGTATTCGTCTAATCCTTTCTGGAAAGAAGAGTTCTCTACAGAATTACCCATTCTGACCCAAATGATTCACATTGTCATCAAGAAAACACTGTGGGAAAATGTGCGTTTGCCAGGCGACAAGATTGTGGGAACGGTATACTTGACTCCTGATATTCTCACTCAACAACTACAGAAAACTTCGACAATGTCTGTTGGGATGTCTGGAGGAGACGGCATTTCGCTTTCTGGTTTGAATCCAATCTCGCAAGGTTCGAGTGCTGCAGCTGTCCACAACAATTCTATTGTTCGTCTTTCCATCTACGACTCGAACAACTTGCCTATTGGAAAGTTGTTATTGACTGTTAATTTGAAGGAGTATTTGATTCCTGCTCCTCCAGACTTCCGAATCCTCGAAAATATGCTTTTGAACTGCCCAATGAAGGAACTTATTGAGTTTTGCAACTCCAATGTTACAACCTCTGAGTTTGAAAATGTCAGTTTTATCCTTCTAGATATCTTCCAGAGCCTCGGCGTTGAGGACAAATGGTTCAAGACATTGATGGAGCTGGAATTGGTCATGGTCGATAAAGCTACCAGGAAGAATTATGGTAAGAAGGGTGCTAATATTTCGAGTAGCAACATGTTTAACACGTTATTTCGTGGTAACTCGATTTTCACCAAGTCTTTGGAGAAATACATTCATCGAATTGGTCAAGAATATTTGGAGAAGGTTTTCGGCGATTTTTTTGAGAAGATTATTCTTGAGGAGAAAAGTTGTGAAATCATTCCAAGGTATGTTCATCAACAAGAAAAAGCTCGTAGAAAGGGTCGCTCAATTGACGAAGCCGGAGATATTAGCTCTGATTATGACACTGATGAGGACTCCGTTGCAGAGGAAGAACTTGAACAGAGAGTTAAGGAGATTGTTGAGGAAAACTTTCAAAATCTCTACAATTATACGGAGGAGATCTGGATGAAGATCTATGCAACCTCCAATGACTTGCCTTTGCAAATTAAGAATCAATTAAAAAATTTTAGAAATAAAGTGGATTTGGCTTGTGATCCTGACGACAAGGTCACGTCTTTAAACTGTTTGAGTGCTTTCATCTTCTTGAGGTTCTTCTGTCCGGCCATTTTGAATCCAAAATTGTTCTACTTGACCAAGACTCACCAGACTGGACAAGCACAGCGCACGTTGACGTTTATAGCCAAGATCTTGTTGAACCTTGCCAATAGGCAAGAGATCAGTCCCCACAAAGAGCCGCACTTGGTGAAGATGAACGAATTCTTGAAGAAACATAAACCTGAGATATACGACTATTTCGACAAGATCACAGGAAGAAAAAATGACTTCAACGAGAAGGTTTTAGATTTGAGTCACGAATTGAAAAGGTTTGACTTGGGATTGAGTGGAGACTCCACGTCGAGCGAGTTGCCAACCACTCCATACTTAATCGATAAGTACTTGCGACTCACCGAGTTCATTCATCTTCTCCACTTGAACACCCATGCGAGAAATCAATTGCAGTCATCGATTTCCTCAGCAAGTAGCAACACTGCTGGCACTCTGGGTGCACCAGGTCAGTTTACTAAGTTGAATAATCGTGCCAGCCCCAAGCATCTGTCTCCTGAAAGACAAGGTACAACGGACAGTGTTGATGATATCCAGATAAAAGAAGAAGGAAATGTGTACCAGATTGGCTCTCTTGAGTTCGAGAAATCTGAGTTTTTGGACTTGGTTGGTGACAACGAGACTGAGGGATTCATCAAATCGCTCTGTCGTAGTAACGAGCAAATCTTTTCATTCATCACGTCCAACATTACCCTCAGAGATTTACAGAAGCAAAGCACAAATCTTGTGAACAACATCAACGAGCTTTCACAGCAGCTCCAGCAGCCTGAGCAGTGCCGTAGTCTACAAAGTGATACCAAGCTCTGGGAAGCATTTGTTAGTAATATTGTCTCCAGAGCGTGTCTAGACACCAACAAGAATGTCATTGTTTTCTACGATAGCCACTTCCAGGACTCGATGCTTCCAATGCAGAAGCGACTAACAGAAAATGCTCTAGCAGGGTTGAAGTTGAAGTTTCCTATGGACTACGGAGGTGGAGAGGCAATTCTGATGGTGGAGAGTTTCAGCTCGACATCCTTGGGCAGTGTATTGAGAGGCAATATGAAGAATCCATTCAAGAGGTGGCTTAAGCGGGATTGAGTAATGGAGAAGATTTCATTTGGTGACATTGTAAATAAGGCTTCTCGTCGTTGTATTATTATTAGTTATATAATAATTATCTATTAGGAGTATAGGTACGACTAGACCTTGGTACGACTAGACCTTGGTACGACTAGACCTTGGTACGACTAGACCTTGAGAGGAGTATGGATTAATCTGGTAAGGGAAATGCACACATAGAGTGAGTGAAGAGCAAATTCGCTGATGTTTTCTGGAAATGTTCGAAGATCATTCTGAGAGGTTTCAAGATGTAAAAGCTCTGCTACAGTGAGATCATACATTCGAAGAGATGAATAGCTGATCGACGCAATTTGATGGTTGACCATATACATATTTGCGAGGTCAGGATTGAGAAATATACTAAGAATCATAAAATTGAATAGAGTAAGAATACTGACAGATTGATGGCAGACATAGGGTATGACCAAAAAGAGCTACTAAGGCAAGTGCGATATCGTAATGCATAAGGCATGAAGCGGACCCTTAAATTTTAAAATCACACACAGATACTTAGAATAAAAGAACAATAAACAATGCCAATATTGGCAGAAAAAATAAAAAGAAACAATAATGGTTAAATATAACTCTGCCCAAAACTACATATTTCCAACGCTAATCTCAACGTACTAATTCCGCGATATCTGTATCAGTTTCAATGCCAATTGTCATACAGTGCTGATAACCAGGCCAGTCGCATGGAACAATCCTACCGAGCAATAGAAGCCTTCCATGAACTAAACCCTATTCCTATATAAACAAACGTGGTAGAAATTACCTGGACAGTCTAAACGCTAATAAGGCACAAAAGTCTATCTTCTTTACTCGCTCAATTCTCCTCACTCACTTATCCCCGTCTTCCTGTTGGCTATGGTTCCTCGCTCTCGTGTGACACTTCCACTTAAAAACCATACATACGTTGAATTCAAAAATTTTAAAACTGCAAACACCACAGAAGCAAGTACAGCCGCATGGGCAAAATATATAAAGGTTGTCATCCTCCCACAAATGCCGTTTGCCTCGTGCTAGTCACTTCCTTTGCTCGCTTACGTAAGCATGTGCAGTGGGTTCAAGCAAACAACAGCTTTATCGCGACAATCCGACACCATCAATCTCTTCTTCAGCAAAACCAGCCCCCCATGCCCACCGAAGCCGAGATCTTGGCGTCGTACCCCCAGGTATGCGCCCCCACGCAGCAAACCGGCTACACCTCCAACTTGACCGACGAGCAGAAGTCGATCATGGAGGAGTTGCGGGCCGAGTTGACCAAGTTGGGCTTTACGTTGCGCTTGGACGACGCCTCGTTGCTCCGTTTCTTGAGAGCCAGAAAGTTTGATTTGGCCAAGGCCCTCCTGATGTTTGTCGACTGTGAGAACTGGAGAAAGCTGTTTGGTACAGACACAATCTTGGAAGACTTCCACTACACGGAAAAGCCGTTGGTGGCCAAGATGTACCCACAATACTACCACAAGACCGACAAGGACGGCCGGCCGGTGTACTTTGAGGAGTTGGGCAAGGTCTACTTGCCGGATATGTTGAAGATCACCACCCAGGAGCGTATGTTGAAGAACTTAGTGTGGGAGTACGAGTCGTTCACCCAGAGACGGTTGCCTGCCTGCTCGAGAAGGCAGGGCTACTTGGTCGAGACTTCATGTACCATTATGGACTTGAAGGGCATTTCCATTGCGTCTGCCTACCAGGTGGTCGGATACGTTAGGGAGGCCTCCAAGATCGGCCAAGACTACTACCCAGAAAGAATGGGTAAGTTCTACCTTATCAACGCTCCTTTTGGCTTTTCTACGGCTTTCAAATTGTTCAAGCCATTCTTGGACCCTGTCACCGTGTCCAAGATCTTCATCTTGGGCTCTTCTTACAAGAAAGACTTGCTTAAACAGATCCCACCAGAGAACTTGCCTCAGAAGTTTGGTGGTATGTCGGAGGTTTCTGAACAGGACTTATATTTGAATGATTTTGGTCCATGGAGAGATCCTGAGTACATTGGTCCTGAAGGCGAGGCTCCACATTCTTTTGCCAGTTAATTATATCAACATTTCTAGGTTACATTCATAGATAGCAAATCACCGCGGTGTGGGCGGAGAATAATGAGGTTTCTCCAATATATGCAGCCAAAGCTTCCAATTAAGCTGTGTGTAGCAGATTAAGTGTAGATGATTAAGTGTAGATGATGAAGTGTAGCAGATGAAGTATATCGGATTTAGTGTAGCAGATGAAGTGTAGCGCTTTGGTGGTGTTTTCTCTATAGATGTATTTCGCTGCCTCTAGTGTCTTGTGACTATGACTATGGAATGAGCACATAATCACAAATGGGTGCCAATGGGATCCTTCAAGTCAATTTTGGCGTTCAAGTGGAAAGTTAGATACTTAATTGTCAATTGAATCTTTCCTGTCGTTTTCATTCACCTGAAATTGAAATTCTGAATTTTGCATGGTGTTTATAGATAATGTCTAGTGCAGCTCAAGAGTAAAAGGAAGCAGAAAATGAAAACCGTCACAGGATTTTCAGAACATAATTGATCTATGTAATTCGAAAAAAGAACACATACAAAATAGTTCGCCTCCCTCTGCTGAAATATATCCTTTGCGATAAAATGATAATATCCGGAGAGTAAGGCCCGGTGGTTTATAAAGTCACTGATTGAGTATCTCACTTCATTCACGAGTCTGAAGAACAATCTCTACAACTTCTCCTCACAAACACACACTGAAAAATGAAGTCCAGTAAATTAATAATACAATGATCCAAGTCTATGAATGGAAATATTCATTAAATCTCCAAAAAAAATAAATAATTTGAGAAAAACATATCTTCTAATACTCGCTATCACCTACTGGTCTTCCTCCATATACCTGCGATCTCCAACATCTACGCGTTATTGACATTTCTACAATTCACGGCTTTTCATGTCCG
Organism: Sungouiella sharkensis; assembly: GCA_030567015.1. Classification (NCBI taxonomy): domain Eukaryota; kingdom Fungi; phylum Ascomycota; class Pichiomycetes; order Serinales; family Metschnikowiaceae; genus Sungouiella; species Sungouiella sharkensis. The sequence continues at coordinate 35,710 of JAJLRN010000049.1, read as the reverse complement.
ACTCGGCGTTTTCTTTCGACCAGTCGCTTCTTTTCGCTCCAGCTGCATCTGATAAGTTTCCCGCAGACCAAAATTCAATCCCGCCATTGTCGGAGTCCATTCTCTTCTCTCAAAGTACTACTCAGACACCTTCAGATACAAACCATGAAGACTTCACTCCAGAAGCTGGCAGAAATCTACCAGAATTTACTCCTGGAGAAAAGACTGCAACTCTTTTCGACGGATCCACCGTCAAGCTCCGAAAACGGACCAAGAAAGTGCCCACGGTCACTTTCAGTGACTCAGATACCATACTCGACATGGACGTGCTCTACGAGCGTGTCAAAAAGCGGGAACTGATCAAAAAGAGCCACGAAGCCCTTGCGCAGCTTCCCAAAAAGAAGAAAACAGCAAAACAGGCTCCGCAGATCTGGTCAGACAAGTACAGGCCCAAATGTTTCATAGAGCTCTGTTCAGCAGGTAATGAGCGCCAGTATCGCCAGATCCTCACCTACTTGAGAAAGTGGAACACGATGCTGCAGAAAGAGCCTACCGTAGACAACAACTACGTGGACCACATGGGAAGACCACTAAAGAAAGTGCTACTTGTGCATGGAGCTTCAGGCTCAGGAAAAACCACAGCAGTACATTTGCTAGCACGCCAGATGGGCTACGTGGTCCAAGAGTTGAATGCTGCTAACAGTATGGACACAATTCCCGGCGCAGAAAGCAGCGATGCTGGTGGAAGATTCGCCAATGCTACGGCAGCATTGAAGCTAAAGGTCCAGAATGTATTGACGTCTAATACACTCGACTTGACGAAGGACGTGAAGAGAGATGCGAAGGAGGCCAGAGTAAGACCAACGTGTCTTGTTATTGACGAAATCGACAGCAGTATCAACGCTGGTGACATTGTGAAAGTAATCAGTGATTTAGTGGCAGCGGATGGAAGAGCTCAACTGGCTCCTCTGAGCGATAAGAAAACGAAGAGTTCCAAGGGTAAGAAACCGTTTGTGTTGAGGAGACCCATTATCTGCATTGCCAACGACATTTACGCTCAGAATGGCCGAAGCTACGGGCCAAGTCCAATGGATAAACTTCGTCCATTGTGTGAGATTGTTGCGTTTAGAAGGCCAGTCACCTCTAGCTCGAAAAGCGGCAGGATCAGCGTATCTGCCCAAAAATCAGTCAAGGAGCTCCTCATGAAAGTCAATCAGAAGGAAAGACTAGGTCTAGATAATAAGGAGATCAGCGAGGTGTTTGAGGTATGTGAAGGTGACATCCGTGCTTGTCTTAATTACATGCAATTTTCAAGCCGAAAGCTTGATCCTCAACTATACACATTTCTTCCATCAATCAATGCCGGGAGGGCTAGCACTAAAGACGAGTCTATGTCGTGGTTTTCGGTGGTTGATCTGATTTTCAAGCGAGATTCCCGGCTATCTAAGGATGAGAATTTTGAGATTATGCTTGAGATGATGATTTCAGGAGAAGGGAAATCAGCGGCGAGCGGTTCACTTGATAAGATCATCAAAGGATGTTTTAATCGGTATCTTGACTTTGTTCACCTTCAAGATGACTCAGTGTTCAGGCCAGCAGAGATAAGTGACTGGATGTACTATTATGACATGCTCACTTCCTCAAGAAGCGATAATTTTTTCTATCCAGCACTCACCAGTTTGAAGTTTTGGTCCTTGTTCAGTGATATCAATCCCCGCAATTTCAATGATGAGAACAGCATTCTTCCCAATGCCCGAGGAATACAGTTTGATGCCTTAGAGCTCACGAAACAAAACAGAACCATTGTCAAAAGGCTAAGCGACCTGTTGCCTCTCAACCTAAAACTTTCATTTTGTGGGTCCTCTAGTAACAGCGAATTTTATGCATGTCAATTTGTTCCATTTTTGGATACAATGCTTTCACCAGATATCGGCTCCTCTAAAGTGAAATCTTCTCTCAAAATGCATGAGAAGTTTGTCATTGAGAAGTTGGCACGTCTTGTGAGGCAACTTGACATCAAATTGGAGACATCAAGAGATACCGAAACCAACCAAAGTTTCTTGTCATTTGGGCCAAACTGGGACACCATCACCATTTTCGAAACAGAAATGGCTTCACAATCGTTCAAATCAAAAGCCAAAGCTCTCTATTCAAAAAGACTGTGGCTTTTTCCGATTTTGCAATCAGAGTTGGATTCAGTGGTTGCTTTAGGACTCAAGAAACGTGCCAAAAGCGAGACTCCTCTTCCGGAAGCAGATGCAGCTAAAACGAAGAGGTCAAGAATCACCTCATCAGTCGATTACTTCAAGAATCAGTACGATCTGATCTCTACTCAGATAGAAAGTCCTATCAAACCTATCGACCTGAAGATCTCTCGTATCTGGGTAAAATACCACGAAGGGTTTTCCAACGCCGTGAGGAAAAATATTGGCTGGGCCGATCTCTGGGCCCCATAGACTATAGAGTGTTAAATTTTCGTGACTTTGTCATGTTTGACTCCCCATACAATTTGATGTCTATTCCATACATTGCACTTATCATACTGTATGTAAATTTACATTGCACCGTATAGTCTGGTTTATATTGTATACACCTCCATCCATTTCTCCCATCAAGTCTATGAATAGCTACTTCTCAAACTTCATTAGCAGGTTCGGAGGAAACGATTTATTTATCTCGTCGGCCTATTCAAATGCAGCAGAAACCGCCAAAGTTCCAGAAATCAACTACATCACCTTGTTCAATCCGACTTGGGTAGATGACAACGACGAATCCCTCGATAATCTTTCCAAACAAATCTTATTTTTCATTACTCCAGATCTAAATGATGAAAATGAGCTCGATAATGAACAACTTGATAAAAGGAAAGGCGAGCAACTCAATGTGGTTGGTCTTCTACGAGGATCCTGCTCTCTTGCCAGAGAATTTGGCAATTCAAAGAGCTCAGTGACAGTTCTGGTTACTGGAGCAGCAATTGTGGTGATAGAAATAGAGAAAAACTACGAATTGGCCTGTTCCATTGCGCTTCCGCCGTTTTTATGCGAGAGACATGAACTTATAAGGATCCAAATTGAATCTTTGATACGACGGGCTCACCGGACGTTCAACTTACTTAATCCACTGTTTGGAAAGCTCAAAGAATTATTTTGCGGGGCAGAAATGTGCAGCTATCTTCAAAACTACTGGTTTCAGTTCATGGTCAACTTCAACGAGGCGTCCAAAGTGCCATTTGGCCCAAGACTGCTTGGCTGGCCTAATCGCATGAACCATCAGGGTGTATTCGAGTTCTTGCCAAATAATAACTATAGAAAGTCGTGTGTTAAGGTTCCAGACTCGCTTAGCGGCGATCTTGAGGATATTGTTAGGCAATTTTCTCTACAGCCAACGGGGTACTTCGTGGTCAATTATAGCAAGGCAATGCCCAAGAAGTATGGGCTAATCTACTCAAAGATGGACTGGACGGATGATGTTATAGAGAAGGAGGCAATGGTAGATCTCTACAACTTGTTGGAGTTTCTTGAGTACCATGGTGGTTTGGTGGCGGATAGATTGGGCAAAAGGAATCCTCTTTCAAATTTATTTACCCAACTAGACACCACAAGTGTGCATCTGCTCGAAGCAGAAGAAGAAGAAGAAGAAGAAGAAGAAAATTTGACACTGGCACCCTTCAACTTAAATCCAGCTGCAGCAATTGGAATGCTTCACCCTGTGAATATTACCAATAACCTAGTAATCCAGCCGTTAAACAATACTGTCAACGGACTCAAATCTTTGGGACTGGCTGTCAATGGACTGTTACCGGCAACTCCAACGTGGTGGGGTTTTGGATCGTTTGGAAGCTCGGCACCTTCAATGCCACAAAATCCTACCGAAGATGAAGACGTGCAAAGCCGGGATGAGTCAGGGTCCTTCATTATTGGAGTCAATGGGGATGACACGTTGACTCGGTTTTTAATCTATTTACCTACAGTGACAGGCGACCGAACAGAAATTAGAGAGTATCTGTTGGTTCTTTATGCTCATGAAGAGGTAGTGCAAGGGTTCATCTTCGACTCGGGACTTGAACAGTTGGGCCAGAAATCTTTTTATGAGGAGTTGAAGTGGGATGTTTGCGAGCAGACTATGGAAATATTTCGAGAATGTTTCCAGATTTCAAGTGGAGGAATTGGACTCAACACTAGCATAAGCTCACTCCCCAACCCCCTCAAGACGATAATATCTGGGAAATCGGCCGAGTCTCAAACTGCCCAGTACGAAGACGTTGATAGCGATTTCTTTTTCATTATCTACGATACTAAAGACCACAGCTACCAATCGTCACTTCCTTATTTACCAATCTCAGTGCCTATGGTAGATGGAGAGGTTGTGAAACTTGCACAGAGCTTGAACAACGCAATGTTCCATCTTCACGATCAGCTTGCTGACCACTTTGTGGTGAAATCTGCCGGCAGAGTCTTCACCCCATTGAGCGTGGTTAATGAGCACCTCCACAAATTTTCAAGCAACAAAAACAACAGCTGGCTATTCTATTCGATCAGACACAAGAATAAAGCCATTGTCATCATCCGCAACTTCAATACCAAGCACAAACAACCAAACACGGCGAGGAACGTCCCCAGACTAGAAGCAGCTAATGGGTACTTGAACCAACTCTCCGAATCCGTTCACGACTATGCCAGTTTGGGCTTTTTAGACACTCTAGGTGAGGATGTAAAAGTGTGGCTAGAGAAGCTTGGACGCAACGAGACTTGAAAAAGACATCAATAATCTTACCGAATACATGAAGCCCAAATTCCAAACAGCTTTCTACTTGAGCTTAGCAGCCCATTCAAGGAAATGCGGAACGTCTTTGGCCACTACTCCGTTGATGCTTTTCTTTGCAAGCCACAATGGCACGTTTCCCTTCGCATCGGACGCAGTCGTCATGATCCACAGAAGAGTGTCTTTCTCTTGATCGTAGACCAACTCTTCGACCGAGGTGTACTGCGCCTGGACATACTCTGGGTCTGGCGAACCGTTTGGAATCAACGAGGGGTCAATTGCCAAACTGATCACGTACCCTCTGCGACCATCTTTGCTCTTGACTATATGAATCAAGTTGCAGAACTTCCGTCTACTCAATGGCCATTGGAGCTGGTAGTAGAGCTCGGCCAAGTACGTGAAGCAGTGGTAGTCATTAGGCGCATTATCGAGCACATACGGAGTGAGCTTGAAGTCGATCAACTCCTCAATGTAATGCCTTTCATACTCAGTATGAGACTCGGTCAAATTACTCGTGGATCCGATGCTGTAATCCATAAGCTGGTCGAACAAACTTTTCCTTCCTGCACCAGACAATTCGGTAAAGCTATTGTGACGGGCCACCCAGAAGTCCTTGTTTTTATCGGTGGTGTAGATGTCGACTTGCACTTTGTTAGCTGCCTGAGGCACTTTAAAGTGAAATGGCGAGTGTTTTTTCCACGATTTGACACTTTCGGCAATCTCCTGGGCCTCACGAATGAGCGACAGTGAGTCGAGACCTTCTAAGGTTTTGAGGGGAGTTGAATTCATAACAAAAAGTAAAAGTGTCCAAATAGAAAGACTCGCAAATAGATCTTGCAGTTAGACATCGCAGATTGATCTAGCAAATAGCAATCGTAAATGTGGAGGCAATAGGCACGGGATTAGAACCACGTGAAAAGAAAGAGTAAAGAGAAAGCACATGACTAAATATCACATGACAAACAGTACCACGTGACATGTGAACACTAGTTGCGGCCCGGCTAATTTAACTGCCAAGCGACATGGAAAAGGCACTGGCTTACAATTCCCGAATCCACCATTTATCGGATAAAGTCTAAAATAAAAACTTTCCATTTCAACAACTCGCTCAGTCTGAACAGTCGGCCCCAATCCTCCGCCACCGCCTCCACGTTCCCTTACCTGTATTTACTGGCGTACCATATCCTCCACCTGAATAGCACGCCTCAAGTCACGTGCTCAGAAAGGCAAAAAAATTAACCACCTTCTCAATTCCTCTATTAAGGATCCTATTCTATACCTCTCTACAGCCAGTGACCAATCTCCTTGTCCAAGTTTCGCAGACTACACCAATCCCACTTTTATAAGAGACAAAGCTCCCTTTTCGTGCCTGACTCCGCAAAGAAGAAACAAAGGCCACCTTTCAACGACTCCTCATTTGTCATCCCTCATGTTCATTACTTCCTCTCACTAGTTCCACCCAAATAAGTTCCGCCGAATTTCCCTGACTAACCACTACCTTAACCACCACCTTTGCTATCCGTATCTCTGGTATGAGAGACTCTAACTACAGGTCCATCATCAACAACAGAGCGGCTGTCACCATCACCACAAGCCTCTACGACCGGAGGGCTTTGGATGTGACCGCCGACAAGCCGCTTGTGAACTCGCTTAACCACCTCACCTACTTGGTTTCGTCCAGCGCAAAAGTACGTGAGACGCTCTCCAGCGATGGCGGTATTGAGCGCTTGGTGGAGATTCTCCACGAATGCCATAACACTACCTTCAATGTCCAGGACAACATCTTCAACAGCGAGAAGAAGTTGCTTACTGCATGGAAGTGGACGTTGGCGTTCCAGTGCCTTGTCTTGATTGGTACTCGAGGCACAGAGAAGATACGACAGAAGGTTGTGCGTGCTGGCATGCTCCCCATCATCGCCACGGTGTTGGACAACTATATGAACTTGCACGACGGCAACCTTGGCGCCCTGGGCTCCAGCTCAGTCCAAAATGTCTGTGCGTACATGCATCCGCAGTTTGCTGATCACACTGATGCGGCCACGGTTGCATCAGACAACTTCTTCAACAATTTCACCGACGAAGAACAGGCCGGCACGTTTATGAACATCCGGTTTCCCAACAACAACGCCGACGTGCACCCTCCACTCAACACTGCGTATCCGCATGAGCAGGACAGGCAGACCACTGCAACTGGCGACGGCAACACCATCACGCCATCCGACAACTCAAGAAGCGTGTCCCAGGAGCACTTGAGTGTATCCATGGACCCTCGTTTGGTTTCCATGGAGTCGCACAACAAGAACATCAACATCTACAATGCATACTTCAATGACTCGCACATCAACAGCTTGACCAGTGAAGATTACGATATGTTGTCTGTTGATCAACTCTTCAAGATCATCCGTGGTAACCTCAACTTGACTGCCTCTGTCGATGCGTCTCACACTAACGCTCGGAGTTTCGTGAACAACGACATCCGCAGAAGATACCTCATCGTAAGCATCATCAAAAAGTTGCGAGAGGAAAAGAAAAACGGTTTACCAGAGAACGATTGTATGGATGGATGCGAGTATGACATGGATAACAACTTGCAATTCTTGTCTGATCTATACTTGCAAGATGAAAAATCTACCCACATCTCAAACCTTATACACTCTAAGATCGCCCCAAGAACTTTTACCGAGACGGGCGTTGTGATTCCGAGAGACGACGATGTTGTGTGGTGTTTGCAACTTCTCGCCTACATTTCCAAATATCCGTACCTTAAAGAAGTCTTGCAAAACACTCATTTAGTTATTGATATGAGCATTAGACACAAACAATTACGCTTGTTCTCAGAGAGAGAAATGAAGTCCAAAATGAGAAACTCGCTTGCAATGGCTTCTAGACAAACACTTATCCCAAGATCCAGAAAGGGCAGACCTTTCTCTCCTAGTGCATTACCACATTCGTCCGCAGCAATGAATCACGGCGACAGTTACATCCAGAGGTTTAATCCTTCCCCATCTAGCTCTCCTCAAATGCTGACCGACTTGAATATTCACAATGACAATTTTGATTTGAGTGATGACAAGCTTAATTTGTACGACAAGCCTGAAGACGACGGATTAACTGAAGATGCTGAAGCTGACGACGAGTATGATGATGACGAAGATAGCGATCACAGAACCAAGGAAGACGATAAAGATGTGGAAGATTATTTGGCCAAGTTTGACGAAGAGGAGCGCTCAACGGACTTGAATGAATTGTACGATTCAATCATAGACGCTGAGTCCATCGTGAATGACTTGGACAGAGAGCTCGCCTTGTTTCGAATCAGTGATAAAATCAACAACTACATCGAAATTGAGTGCAAAAAGTTAAGTAACACCATCATCGACGAACGCTTGAAGCAAAAAGAGTATCTCTCCAAAAAGTGGAACTACGATACTTACAGTCATTTCGATATTGACGACGATGATGATTTGAAAGAAGATCGTGATTATGACCAATCCTTAATTGAGTACAAGAAAGTAAACTTGTTCCCTATGGTGGAAAGGTTCACTTTTTTAGCTGGTACTGACATGTATTACTGGTCCGGTGTTATCATGAGAAACTCTTGCCGCAGAAATGATTACAAAGGCGGAGTTAGACAATGTGGTAACCTTGAGTGTGGAAAGTGGGAAAAATATCCTAGAGAGTTCAGCAAGTGCAAAAAGTGTAAGAGAACGAAGTATTGCTCCAGGGAGTGTCAAATGAGAGCTTGGCATTGCCATAAGAATTGGTGTGTGCCCAGCAACTCCTCCTCAGTGAGCACTGCTACTTCTGTTTCCACCAATTACGATGGTGCACACGAAAGCGCACTCACTGTCTCCACAGTACCTGCCACATTAGACTCTGACGCTACCACCGTTGATATATCTCAGCAGGTCTCTGCAGCAGACCAAGAGGCCCAGATGTACGAGCAGTAGGTGTTCGACACGAGTCCTCGAAAATCAACATCATGAATTACGATCTTTCTTAATTTTCACGTCTTAATGGGTTCTTGGGTATCAAAAAGTGTGCAATATATTCTATAGTATGTAAAATGGTCCAACTAATGGAAATTAAGTGGTAAACCGTGCACAATTGGAGCAGCACCATTTAAGTACTTGAGTGTGCAAGCTGTCCGACTAGTAGCAACTGCTTGACTTATGTTGACTTTATCAGTCCTCAGCTGATTGCCAGGAAGAAATCCCCATTTGGAGAATACAGAATGACTGAAATTATCGATGTCTTTATCTGTGATATCCCATAAATTGGATATTACCATCGATGATCCGCAGACCAACCAGTTAAAGACATTACTTGTGGGTTCTAAATCTCCATTATCCTGGTATGCACCAGAGGAACATCCCATCAAGATGGCTGGCGGAAGATGCTTAACTGAGTCTTCAAATCTTGCTTTGAGCAAAGATGATGTCCTGACATATTGCTCTCCGCCACCATGACCCAAGTATAAGTATAGGCCCGAGTCAAATAGGTTCGAGAGCAAGTAGTCTTCCTTAGGTAACTCTCCACAAAGACCTCTTGCATGAGGAATTGATTTCAAAGCTGGTTCAAACCTCTCCTGTGTTCTCTTCAAATCGTTTCCAGGATTAACTAAGTAAAAGATACCTTTTGCAGATATCTCCTTTGAAATTGTCGGCGAGGGCGAATGCTTTTCTAGCAAAGAGGCCAACAAACCTACGCTGGGGACTCGTGAGATCGACCTATTCTGCAAGATTCCCAAAGATTCCCACGGAAATGAACAGCATGCTGTACTTGGGACGAGGACCAAGTGCTCGCAGTTCATAGGACTAGGGTCCAGTGAGTGATACAATTCTTCCAATTGATGGTAGATACCTGCGAGAGCAGATGAATCCTTACTTTTGCTTTCTCTAGAGCCGCAAATTTCGTCAATGGTATACATTACCAAATCTTCCACAAGACAAGGATCGAACGTCCCATTTCGATCAAACGGCTTCGCGCAATAATAAAGATCAACAGTACTTTCGCATATTGAAACCGCCTTCGTTCTCTTTTTTAAAAAAACTTCCCAAACCTCACTGAGCCTGGCAGCAAACTTTTTGTAATCAACACTGTCCCTATCGGGGCGCTCAAATATTCCATTGAAGCTTCCAATTATGTTTTTTTCAACATCATCTAAAAGATATCCAAGTTGCAGATCTAGATCGAAACGAAATTTCCACCATGATTTGCGGTCCTCTTTTGTTTTAACTCGTGAAGTCACATTGTAAGTCGTCGACAAGTTACTGTCATCAATGATCTTCTTCAATCTCAAAATAATGTCTTTAAATGACGATGAAATTAGTTTGCCTTTTAATGGGATCTTGAAAAAAAGTGGAAACTCATCTCTACCAGTAAATCTGGAAAAAAGAATTACTCCGCTAATAGGACAAATGTCTATTGTTACCACCACCCATTTCAGCGGCAATAGATTCTTCAAATTTTGGACAAAGATTGACCCGGTTCCATAAAGTATGAAGTTTTGATTGTCATTTAAGGTTGGAAGTAACTCATTTACATTCCCGCTCTTTATCCCGAGCGTTTCTATCACTCTTTGCTGATTCATGAGTGGTAGGTTCTTGGGTAAATCCAGTAAAAAGTAAACAGTGCTCAAAAGATTTTCAACTCCCTCCGCTTTCAAAACAGCAACAAAAGACAAAAGAAATACACATCGATTAAACAAAGCATTGATTTGTTTCATTTTGCGAACCTCTAGATGAGTAGAATGGTCTTTCTTGAGGCAATTCTGAAGTATTTCTTTGCAGTCAAATAGCTTTCTTTGCATGTCATCACGAGCTTGATCAATTTCCAAGCTTGCATAATGAGGGAGGAGTTTAATCTCCTTGTCAAAGGAATCATCATATTCCTGCTTCATAAAAGTATTCACTTCATGAATGCTTGAAGAGACTACTGCCATCGCCTTCAAAAGCATTTGACGCTTGTGAAGAACGGTGCCATCATCTTTGGAAGGAAGGGGTCCACCATTTTTCATACACATGATGTATTCAAGCTCCGAAGATGACTCCAGCAAGTAAACTCCAGCTAATCCTTCATAGGTTTGACTAAAAGAGTCCAATTCTGCAACAAAGTGTTGCATGCGCTGTACGTCTTTATTGAAAGACTCATAATTAGGCATGAACAGAGCTTTGAATATAATCTCAGCATTAAGCGTGAGACAATTGAGCACATTCATTCCTGTTCGATCTGCGATAATTCTTCCCTTATCCAAATGGCTTGAAGATTCACTTTCCTTGCCAACGCAAGCGTAAAAAGTCGCTATTTGAAGATGGTAGAAGCAATTAAATATAGGGTTTTGAACCACATCATTAAGCTTCTCTAACTCAGCCAAATAGAACATGGCATCTTTCAGCAAGCCGAGGTGCCGACAAAAGCCGTATGCCAGGCTATACGAAGAGAGCAAGAGCTCTTCAGCTTGAGCTTTCAAAATTAATGTTTGTGAGGAAGTCTCAAGTTTTCTGATGATGGAGTTTAGTAACTTAATAGACAACTTTAAGTTCTTGAAGGCCAAAACATAAGAACCAGCATCAGCGTTGAAATGTGACGTCAGGTTCAGGAACCGTGCCAAAAGAAGAAGGCATTCTAAACGGCGCTTGAGTGGTAAATTGGTGGAATCAGCTTTAAGATTATACTCCGGAAACCTGAGCATGAGCTTTTCAATATCTTGAAATTTAGAGGAGATTTTGCTCTCATCTTGCATCCTAATGAAGTACTCGAGCTGGATCAACTTCCATCGAATTAAAAGATTACAATCGACAGAACTTCCCTCCAGATGCATCGACTTCATGATATCTCCAGCTTCATGGAGTTCATTTGGAATCTCAGAATACTTTGAAAGCTTCAAATAGCATTCAGTAAGAATAAAATCTAGATGAAGACGAGTTTGATTACTCCTCAGGACGCGAGATTCCTTAATGCTTTTGACGAGTTCGACAGTTAAGCCAAAGTATCCAAGATTGTGAATTTCATTCAAGATCCGTAGCACAGCCACTTGCTGATCATTCGGAGTGTCCCCTTTGGTCAACTGCACCCAAGAAGAGACGTCAGAACAAATATCTCTCAACAAAGCTCCACAGTCCGCTTCGCTTGACGACAACAGCTGCACTCTAATCTCTGCTAAGTATAAATAATCAACCGTCGACATTGCACGAATTTCCTTGATATCGAATCCAATATTGAATGCCAAAGCAGCGTAGTGCAAACACAAAAGCTGGCCTTCATGGTTGATTTGCAATGTACATGCCAAATCCATTATTACGGGACTTCGGATAGGTATTTTGCCAACGAGTTCATCTAACAAGGAACAAAAAAGTGATGCCTTCTGATCACTGTTTAAACCCAGCAGTTTTCCAAACCACAATCTACCAACAAGGGTAGGCTGCAGCAGAAAGAATGGTGCAAGATGTTTCATTAGTCGTTTGCTGTAATTTGACCCTATTGTCTCTTGAAAGCTGCAAATATATGAATGTGCCAATTTCGTAGTTGCAAGATTGTGAACTGAGCTTACTGAGCTTGCAAGAGAGTCAAGGCAACGTTCGATACGTAGTTTGATTTTGTTGAGTTCTGGGGACAGAGTCACAATGCCAGAATAATGCAATTGAATTTCGATCGTCTTTGTGAGACTTTCGACCAGGGAAGTATTCTTAAAATGATTGTAGCATAAAGCTTCGAGCACCTTGAGAGGCTTTGTTTGCCCAAGTTTTATTATAAGTTCAATCAATCTTGGGATGAAGGCGGCCAATAAGCGATCAAAATCGGTAGACTTTTGGGATGAAAGTTGTGCCTTGAGTAGGTACATATCAATCAAGGAATTCAATGAAAGTTTTTCTAATAGGCCAAGATTTGCTTCGACTAGATCTAATATCTTCAAGTGCATCGGTAGATAAAGTGAAGCAGGGTCTGAGTTTTTTACAAACTCCATTAAGTCAGATAGCTTACTGTCGTTTATGGCACAATTAGAAGTTGCAGATTTGATCGTTGAAAGCATGTCCATATCGCCGAGTTGGCCGATTCCTGCCTGTCCAATTTTTAGTTTAGACGAAACGTCTTCATGATAGGAGCTCAACTTTGCAGCCAATTCCAGAAAGCAATTTACACGCAACTCAGACAACGTGTCGAGCAAATCCTTAATGAAGGGGGTCGAGATCGACGATTTTGGAGGAAGCACAGGTTCAGAGACGTCCCCACCAACCTTTATACTGAACTCAAACAACTTCATCTCGAGAAGCAGGAGACTCAAATCAAGCACTGGAGCTATAGAGTCGTCCTTCTGTCGAAGAAACTTTCCAACTTTCACGAAGCCACCAAGAATCTTCACGCAATTATTGTAGTACTTCTTCAATGCCAAGTTGTCAGAATTCAACATGTGCATCCAATTTAAAAGGTTTGAGCCAGCCAAAAACATCTCTGCTACACTTTGGAATAAACTGCAGTTCAATTCTCCATGTCCCTTGGCCACAGTTTGCAAGTTATTCGAGACTGCCTGGAGCACCGTCTGCAAAATAAGAAAGTGGTATGACACCACCAATGAAGCGCAAAAGCTGCTACTTGTTTCCACTCCCTCCAACAATGTAAGCCACAGTACACGCGAGTACTTCTTAGAGCCTGAAAACACACCGTGCAAAGTGGACAATTCCACATACGCCTGTCTCCAGTTCTTCGTAGAAGTCAACTGGATAATGTAGTGCTGATGGCTTTTAAGTAACTCACCTGTCTCGACTACACCCGAGGCGCCACTATATAGACATTTGTAAGCCAAAGTGACAAGTTCTGGGTCTGTTGGAGAGTCCACGATGCGGCGGGCATACTCTAGTGGATGATGTCTCTGGTGCTTGATTGTAGATACCGAATGGTTTGTGCACAAAGCTGAGAGAGGACGGGATCCTCGGTCAAGAAAAGATGCCAACTCACCTAGAAGCGTGTCCTTGTTGGGTAGAGACTCCACCATTGTGGAGGTTTAGTTCTTTTTCTTCGATTTGATCTTCTGTAAAGTATATACAAATAAACTGCACAGACAGTACAGAATTAGAATCAAGAGTTTAGATCGCACAATTCCATACTGGAATCTAGAGTCAGATTCGCACTCTAGCAAGTCTCACTAATCTGCCTACCTTGAATTATTACTCACACTTATGGGCAACTAAGTATTGGATTTTATAAACTTTCATTTTTCATAGAAATTTCTCCATCATGATACCGTCGCCGCTATGTAAGCAGGCGTCCGCTCAATTCAGACAGCTTTTCAAGTCTTCGATGGCTAGAGTGTCTGCTCAAGCAATGGTGCTTACTGCTGGTCGTCGAGCTGTTACAGATCCACTTAAAATGGTAGAGCCGCTCCACGGAATGACTCTTTCGTCGGTCTGTTCGCTCTCCGTTTATCCGACGCCGTTACTCCAGTTCAATCTTCATCTACCTTCTTACACTTCCAGTGCACTTCATGCCAACGATGGTCTTCTCTGCTTGCATGTCATGCCTCCAACGGAAAAGGCTGTGTTCTTGAGCCGAACATTTGCATGTGGCATCAAGAAAGACCCAGAGCATTTTGAGGTAAAGCCCGACGACGGAGAGATTTTCCACGAGATGACGACTCCATTCTCTTACATTGAAGACCACGACTACAAGTTCCACGTCATGGAAAACGAAGTCCAGATACCCGTTTTGAAAGAGCTGGAGGTTGCTTTTGTGTGTAAGAAGAGCGAGGTTTTCACCGTGGACAACCACGAGATCTGGGTGGTGAAAGTGTTGGATGTGCTCTTTCCCAATGGCCAGTTTCAGCACCAAAAAACAGGCGGACTACTATACTTTGATCGAGGATTCCACTCTATCGGGCACCCAGTGCGAGAATGAACTATGATGTCCACTTAATTAAAACACTACGCATGCCGTGGGTTCTAATGCGTTCGTATTTCCTATCCATCTTGTATATACAGCTCGACCTAATGACTTCATGTGTCCAATTCATCCTCGTTCATGTATTCTCGAGCTCTTGACTGAGACTTTCACATGCCTCCTCGATCTTGGGAATGATCGCCTCGAAGCGGTCGTTGATCCTCTTCTGTCGTTTCTGGAACTTGCAAACCAAAATCTTCTTTAATGACTTCACCTCTGCATTGAGTCTCAATATATCTTCTCTTCTAGACTCCATCTTGTCCGTCAACTTTTTGCGCTTGGCATAAGCGGAATCTTTGTCTGCCAATGCTAACTTGAGATCGCTTCTCAATTTGGCGGTGTTGGACTCATATTCGTTGATGAAGGCTTCCAATTCGGCAATTTCCTCATTCAACTTTCGTTCTTCAACCTTGTAGTCGTCCTCAACGTGCCCATTGGACAGGCTGAGCTCCGAGATTTGGTTGCGCAAGTCTTTAATCTCATTCTCCAATTGAGTGATCGAGTTCTGCAAACCTCTTAACTTTCCACCAATCTTGCCCTCATTGACGTTCTTGCCTCCAAATTTGTCAATCTTAGCACGCAAGGTGTCTATCTGTTTCCTTAAATCGGAAACTCTCTTGTTCTCATCCTTTTTTGCCTTTTTAAAACTGGTTTTAAGATCGTTAAAGCTTTCAATTGTATGCTTCAAGCTGTATTGAAGAGACTCAATTGGAGAAGATGCAAGCGATTGATTGATATAAGACATATCCTTGCAAGTTGTGTTGATTACATGGTGCCCAATCAACAGAGATTCCGCATAGAAGTCAATTTCATATTGGTATAATGGAGCAAGTCCCTGGATGCTGATGAAAACTCTTTCTTCGCCTTTTAAAGTTTTCTCACCGATCAATAGACTGACGTAGAGCCAATTTGTATTGTTGACTCTTACAGAGAAGCCGTTCTGATAGATCTGGTCAAAATAGTCGCGGTCAAGTATCTCGAAAACAACTTTAGACTCGCCAATGTGAGCAGCAGCCAAGGGGAGTTGAGTATCATCAGCCGTGGTGAAAAATTTGGACCCGTTATTTTTCACTGCAGTTGGTGCACCGCCAAATAAGTATGGCGCTATAGCCAATACCTTAATTGCAGCTATCCAAGACCATATTGGCTGAATTGAGATTGTGAAGTATTTGTCCATGATCGTAGTCGAAGGAGTGGCGTTACTGTTAGATCTCTTGCGATCAACAGTAGTTCTGCTGTGGTTAGATCTTCCACCAAACGTGGTTGACTTGTTGGTGGAAGGTACCAAGCAAAAAATCTTGAAGTTGCTAGATGGCACTGAATTCGTGTTCGATGTTAGATTTGGAGTGAATTTGCTTTTTGCAATTGCTGAATCTACTTTCAACTCAAGAGGAGTTGATTGAAGTGCAAGTTGCAGCAGCAGCAGATCCACATTGATTACCACAACTGAGTCTGACGTAGTTTCACGAGGAAGATTGGTGATCAATCCACTTTTCTTAAAGCCACCGTACGGAACATCCGGAGTCAAGGACGATAAATGGTCCAATGTCTTAGAGTAGTCTTTAAAGATGAAAATTCTCTGTAAAAATGGTGAAATTGTAAGACTGATGACATGAATACAAAGGACCAAATACGCGTAATTAATGACCACGGATGTTTCACGCAAGATGAATGATATATTTTGGATTGATTTACCGCCAAGATTCAAGTAGTTTATGGAGACATGTATGATAAAATTGCTGAGCAAGTTAGATTTCCCGAAAAGTTTTTTGTTGTCGATGATGTAAGATCCTTTCTTCGCCGAAAGATAGTTGAACGACAAAAAAAAAGGAGACTTGGTGAAGAGCGTTTTCAAGATGCCCTCAAATGTGATTTCATGATTTTCAATATTATTGGCCAAGCTCCGGTAGAACTTGCCAAGGTCACTGATCAATTGGGAGAAATTCAACCTCAATACCCAGTTCAGAATAAAGTTTTTAAGAGCGACAACAGAAAAAAAACCAACAACAGAGTTGAAAAAGTTACTTCTCGAGTACTTGATGTCTCCATTGCCCCCGTCTTGCTGTGATTGCTGCCCTTGTCCAGTAGTAGTAGTGGTGGTTGTGGTTGTCGAGCTTGATGTCGACGACACCACACTGACATAAGTGGTGGACCCTGTAGTGTAGGTACCAACCAACGTGCTGGCGACTATGGATTTTGCCAACACCACCAAACCCTGTAGCCAGTTCTTGGGCAACGTGTAGTGACAAACCAACAAGATGAACGAGTTGATGGAAAAAAGTTGCAAGATGTCTCCCACCAACTCCGAGCGGTAATATCTGTATCTGGACGTTGGTCTTGCTTCCAAGTCGTAATCGGCACCATCGTCAGAGGGAACCAAGTACTTAGCAACGATCTTGCCAGCCATAGACTTAAACGAGCCCAGCAAGATGTAGCCAGTGAGTACTAGACACGAGAAACCCTGAGGCAACATCAACAAGATGAAGATCAAGGCTATGATGTCTCTGCCTGTCATGGGCTTCAAGATTGTATTCAGGGACAGAAACGTCGGCCTGCTGTTGGCGGACGCTGAAGTGTTCATTTGGTTGCAGGCATTGATTTTGGAAGAAGACCGAGGTCTTAAAGTGGAACCCCCAGATAATCCAAACGGAGGAGGAGCTATAAGGTGGGACGTGTCGGGTTGTTTGGAGGGCATTATTGCTGCCGTTTACTCGAGAATTGGAGAGATTTCCGTATATAAAATGTGTAGTTGTCCAATCAAGTGAGTCAAGTTGTGAAAAGCGTGAGTTGAACTTTCGACACTCAGCCAGAAAAAGTAGTTTCCCACTAACAGTACTTGGCACCGAGTCACGAGAAAAGGGACAATGTGGTTAAGCAATGGAGAAGCTCGCCACTTGTATTCCGGAAATATAACACTGGTTTTCGGCACTAACCAGGAATTAAATGGAAGTTGGAATGTAGATGCATACAGGCAATAAACAAAAATTTTAGGTTTTCGGCGACTACAGGTGACATGGGACTGCCACGACCAGGAAACGTGAATATGCCGTTCAGAGGGTCTAGATAGGGTCCAGGTAGGGTCCAAGTAGGGTCCAGGTAGTGTCTGTAGTGTTTGCTTCGTTTCTAGCGTTTTGTATTTGCTGTTGTAATAATTCCTAGCTTAGTCGGAAAAGCAGGAAATAACATTGAACAGTAAAGAGGACAGTGGTGAAAAATTACGCTGAGTCAGTGTTTAAGTTATTGAGAACAAAAATAAAACAAGCTCGTTCAGTTATTCTTGTTCCTTTTGTTTTATATACCATTATGAGATCTTGTTGTTAGTCGAGAAGTTTGCACTGAATTGGTGTGAGAACTAGTTGGAGTAGGCAGCGTTCAATAACTGATTGGAACTTTACTGAACTGTATAATGAATTTTGGCTTAGTACGAAGAAGATTGAACATCGCACTTGACAGTTTGTGAGATGAAAACTCCAGTTCTAACAGGAGATAGCAAACTTAAATGCAATTGCGGAAGGAAAAGTCGATTTATTTGACTACGTGGAGAAAATACTACAAAAGAAGGGAAATCATATAATACTCAAAACAGAAATTGAGCATTACTCATTGCTTCTAAATCTGTGCCTCTAACAGAAGCTTAGCCTCTCATTTGCATGAAGTATTTCGGCCTACTGAGATCGCTATCTGTTAATTGCTCGATATTTCTCAAACTCGATCTATCAAGTCATTTTATGTAGTATCAAATATCTCACTTCAAGTCATAATGGTGTAAATATGGAGCAGAATAGAAGAGGTGTCTCATGACCAAAATGTGAGTGTCGCATAATTCTTATTTCCTCAAAACAATCTATAGTTCTACTCTAACTCATCCATGATATTTAGGGATCAAAACGAAGGCGACGCCAAAAACTTTCAGGTATCAAGGTTAAAGTTCCCTGTCCTCCTAATCTAACTGCGTGAGCAAGCGCATTGCAAGCTTCGGGCTACCTTGACGATTTGACGTGAGCCAGTTGACAGAAATTAATCAAGAGCTGAAAATTTTTGGGACTTTTTGAACTCTTCACTTTTTTGAAAACATCTGTGAACTCCCTATGAATCCATATTCCCAATCCAGCATCGCAAACCTACTAGGTAAAGTTTTCTTCATCACGTTTTGGGTTCCAAAAACTCTAAGCCTCGTTCCTGTTGTTCCGAGCCCACGAAATACACTGATGTATTAAGGACAGGCTAGTATGACGGTATAAAATGCCAAAAGAAAGCGTCTGAACCACAGAGTCATGCTTGACTTAAAGAGATCTCAAGACCAGCCCACCGATGGATCTCAAAATGAAAAGTTGTTTTATGACTCAAGTCTGCCCATGATTTTGAAGAACATAGAGAGAAACATGACAGAAGCCGGAAGTTATACCCTACAGGATATACGGTACTATTAATATATAAATGAAGCAAACTGCTACTGCATGAACCTTAATTTTTGCAGTGAATCTGATTATTTTTTAGCAGCATAGCCCGGCTCTATGCAAGCATCGGTATTCAGCTCCCTCCATAGCCTTGATCCCGACAATTATAAGAGTTTGAGATCTCTTTGTCAGGAAAAAGCTTTTTGCCCCACATCTTATTCCTGAAGAAAAGTTTCTGACCATTTTTTTGACACCACCACCATCGTCATCACCATTTCGTTCTAGGTTCCATATTTACTAACCTCGATCGTATTTAATTAGTCTTTGCGATGAGACCTTTTCCCTTGCTTATAACAGCAGCTTCTCTCGTTGCTGCTGTTGCTGGAGCAAGCAGCTCAAATACTCAAAACGGCCAGGCCACCACCTTGAAGGCTTCTGAGCTCAAATTGTCTGGCACAGCGAATGCTGCAGTCACGACCACCCAGGGGTCCTCACTGTCTGCCAGTGCTCAAGTTAGGGTGATCGAATTCGAGAACGTTGGCTACACCGGATACTACTACGATGTCAAATCTATCAGCAATGCAGAAACCAGTGCGTGCGCTTGTTCATTGAGCTCCACCTTTACTGTATTCGAGGGCTCCAACTCACCACTCGACGAAGAGCTCTCGGTGCACTTCCGTGGTCCGCTCTCTTTGAAGCTGTTTGGTTACTACTTGGCTAGTGACTCTTCCAGTGGCTCGTGGAGCCGCTATGCTTACTACAATGCCTCTGAACAGACTGCCGATAACGTGACATTTTTGAACAATGCTGGAACTGCCTCAACGTGCTTGGGTAAGGCATTGAGCTACTCGCTGAAGAACGGTACTGGTTACTCATCGCTGTCGAATATTTTGGAGTCTGACAATTTGGTCGAGTCCAATGAGGAGTATGCCATCTACTCAAACCTTAGCTGTCCATCCTCTGGGTTTAGCAATGCCTGTGGAGTCTACAGAACGGGAATCCCAGCCTACCACGGATTTGGGGGAACAACCAAGTTGTTTTTGTTTGAGTTCACCATGCCTGACACTGAGGTCACTAATACGAGCACCACATACTATAATATGCCAGCCATTTGGTTCTTGAACGCTAAGATTGCAAGAACTAGCCAGTACGCCACCAGCAGTAGCTGCTCATGCTGGAACTCTGGATGCGGAGAGCTTGACGCTTTTGAGGTTGTCAATAAGACCTACCCTTACCAGCTCGCTTCCACGATCCACGATTATCAGGGCACAGACAATGTGAACTTGGGTATGGCTGCCTCCGCTTACTTCACTAGAAATACCGGTTCAGTCATGAAAGGCGGCGTCAGATTTGGCACTGATGGAACCATTTCCATCTTCTTGCTGGATGACTTGTCCTTAAACAGTTCCATTGACGCCTCTACCGTCAGCAAGTGGATTTCCAACGCTGGAACCGAAGGCGTCAAGGCGTTGTCTTCCGTCACCATGAATACGTCCGCTACATCGGCAGCTCTGTCCTCCAAGAAGTCTGGAGGTAACACTTTACAACAACACGGATGGATGTCCACTGTTTTCACCTTCATATTGCTGGCTCTTATATACTTATAGATTGTTTAAACTGAGCCCTTTTAATTGCCGTCAAGCAAAGTTTTTCGTTTCCAATGTAGGGTATGAAAGTATCCTCTTCGACAGAATCGGTTTTGATTACTGGAACACTGTTATCCCATGTGATCAAGTTACCTCCCGCTGCCTCTTTTGCGGGCCGTAGTAATAGTCCTGGACCATCAGTAGCTTGTGTTCTCTCAGATAGACTTTTAGCAATCTCGAGTCTATACAAGTCATCAAAGTACTCTACGAAATTGGGCAACATTTTCACCTTCCCCAAGATCAAGCTGCTTCTCTGCATGTACTTCATAGGTATTAATTTTTTCTGCTTCTCCTTCAATAAGTTTAAGTACATCTCGCTGTTGATGGTGAACGCAGCAGGATTCTGGCCCTTCTTGGGCTTTTCAAGCACAGGAGAAATGACATATAAATCTTTTTCAGTATGCTTCTTCACTACTAGCTGCACCATGTTGCCAATGGGGAAGTTGCGAGTCGAGACATCTCTTCTTGTACCTTTTAGCTGCTGAGCAAATGGATTGGCAATTATGGATTTGGTATCGTAGAATTTTTCAGTGTACAAGTTTTCAGAATGTCTTTTTGTGACTTTATTGAGCCATTTCAATGGGTTTCGTAGTAGCGGATGCGCCGCTGGTCTAGTCATGTGGAATCTATAGAGAAAGGCAGATTTCTGGAGTCTTAATCTTTGTTCTGTACATCAGTACCTCACAGACTCTCAGTGTTGAATTTTACCCTCAACTACTGACTGTAAGTTCATGCAGTAGCTTTTCAAATTCATATTGTGATTCATTGTTAATACTATAGGTATATACTCGAGACTATCGGCTTCATCCGATATGATAACACTCACAGTTATCCTTGTCTTAATATCACTCTCTCTGTCCTCTTAAACTTAATGGACAGACCTACGTCTTTATATAGTTTTTCACCTCAATGAGATCATCAATGTACCGAGTCTTACGTATCCATAGGGGTGAACGACCGTCTTGGCGTTTCATCACTGATTCGTCAAAGATAAGAGACTCATGCAGAGTCGGATGATCAGCCTCATGCTAAGTAGATCATCCTGACGTCCAACTTATCACTAACGCCCCGATTACCCCTAAAGCTTCCAGCTCACGTGATATCGGCTTCGTTTCATTAAGTTGTCTGCAGGTCGGTAAAATGTCTCTACGACATTTTATCAGTACTGCACTGATGAACACATACATCAGTACCTCTCAGACTCTTAGATTCAACACTCAGAATCAATGTTGAGGCTCACCACATGATTCTAGCTCATACAGTAGCTGCTAATATTCATATTGTAATCAATTGTTTATGCTGGAGGTGTTTACTTGGGACTATCGGATTATCAGTGTGATAACCTATAGTTTTCTTTTTCTCTCTCTGATCCTTTGAAATAATGGTCAGACCTACTTCTTTAAACAGTTCTCACTTAGTGAGATCCATCGAGAGTCTCATGATATTCCTGCAAAGCCTCAAACCGGATCTACATTTATCCTATATTAATCGAGCCATAATTGTTCTGCTGCGGGTTACTTGTGGCGTTTTATCCTTCCGTTAACGAAGCTTCTCCTTCTCCTGATTTCGTCCAGTCTCCCAGTATCATATCCCTATGATATACTCTTCACATGTATCAATTCCGACATCACTTACTCGATCAGAAATACTCCCGTTCCTCTCCAGCTTTTCAGAAATAATAGTACTTTTGGCGTGCCCTGCCTAGTTTGGGAACTTTTTGAACTGCCCAAAATGAGACTACCGCTTTTTCTAGAATTTATTTTGCAAATTATGTGTACAACCTCGAGTATTGACCATTGTAGTCGTCGGCTCTATTCAGTAAATGCTTTTGACTAATGCACGCACTGATTGTGGTACTGCCGCTTTTTAACTGGCCCTGACTGAGTCCCCGGATGTTATCTACTTCGGTTTGTCACTAATTGACTAACACTGGTACCATATGCTTATACTGTGCCACGCGGAACACCAACAGTACAGTATTGTGATTGGTACCTCCCTAAGAGACTTTCCGAAATTGGATCAATTACATGTATCATTATAGAAAGTAAAAACTATTAACAAAATAGATGCACGGTCCCACGCAAGTGCAACGCCACTAGTTGCTGAGGGGGCTTAAGTAAAAATGAAGAGATCTTTTTTCCATGATATATCTCACCAGGAGCATGAGACAGTTAAACATTCTTATTTTGGGATACAGAAATACTTATTCAATCGAGTGAACTAGTTCCAATCTGGCAAATGCAACTGATACAACAGCGCGGAAACGGTAACATTCTCGAACATGTTACCAAATAAAGATTAAAATATTATTTTATACATGTGCAACAAACATGGTATTCAACACTTAAATACTTCTCCCTTTGCAATGAATCTGCCGCAAGGGCTATAAAATTTGTTCAATACGTCCGAGAGATTTCATAATTGACTAACCGAGAAGACTTGAAGTTGTCATAATTTCAGCATGCAACTGATACAATTGATCAGTATTATATTAAGCTTTTTCGCTTATGTTCTTGGAGACACCACCATCACAGTTACACTGACTCCTACAAAGATTGTTTCAGTGACACGTATTGTGACTGTTGCTGCGCCTGTAGTGACTGTTATAGGGACTACCACAATAGCATGGACGGGATCGTTCACCCGAACCCGCTCAGTGACTCGTCCATCCACCGTCAGTAGCGCATCCACTACATCTACTGTGACCAGTACTACTTCTACGTCATCTGTCAAGCTTTCAACCTCGACCGTGACTGGTTCATCCACCGGTATCACCACCGTCACTGGCGCATCCACCACGTATGTTGTGACCACTAAGTCATCTGTCAAGCTTTCAACCTCGACCGTGACTGGTTCATCCACCGGTATCACCACCGTCACTGGCGCATCCACCACGTATGTTGTGACCACTAAGTCATCTGTCAAGCTTTCTACCTCGACCGTGACTGGTTCATCCACGGGTGTCACTACCGTCACTAGCGCATCCACCACGTATGTTGTGACCACTAAGTCATCTGTCAAGCTTTCTACCTCGACCGTGACTGGTTCATCCACCGGTATCACCACCGTCACCAGGGCATCAACCACGTATGTTGTGGCCACAGTCAAAATCCTCAAGTTTGTCCTATTTGGTGACTCCATAACGAATTGGGCAAATGGTGAGACGACTAGCTATTCTTTAGTTTCTGCTTTACAGAATCACTATCTGGGAAAATTGAATATTGCTAAATATGGCTACCCAGGCTACACTACAACAGGTGCCTTAACAGTGCTTTCGACAGTTCTTCAAGCTGTGAATGCAGCATCGGGCGACGTAAAGTTGATGTACATATTCTTCGGGACTAATGATGCATCACAGAGTTTGGCAATTGCCACGTACAAGTCTAATCTTGACTCATTGGTAAAGCAAGTGCTCCTGTACAACATCAAGGTTATTGTGATTGGTCCAACATTGCGGGGTACCAGTACTCTCTGTAAAGTGTCGAGACAGTATGCAGATGCTGCATCTGCAATTGCACTGCTGAATAATGTTCCCTTCATCGATCTTTGGACGGTCTTCCAAACATACGGAGGTTGGAGCACTACCAAACTTACGTCCAGTACCGTTGACTTGAGCTCGCTTTTATCCGACGGAACACACTTCACTTCAACTGGATATACGCTCTTGTATAATGCGTTGTTGGAAACGATAAGTGACAATTTTGGAATCAGTTAGCGAGTATATTCTACATTGAGCCAGTAAGACTGAAGTTGTATGTTGAGACTTGCTCCATCTATTAATCATAAACTGATAGAATAAAAATATTGAAACAATTGTCTGTGTTGATCTAACATACATGAGAAGGGCTGTATCATACGCATTTAAAGTACAAATGATATTGATTCTGAGATGCATGCGAGGTACAGATGTTTTTCTGATCTAGTATGGCTGTCGGAATTCATAATCAGTATATCATAGGAATATGATGAGGGCAACTGCACGAAATGACGGGAATTGGAAGTATCTCGACTGTCGGAAAAAACCCGACAAGTACTCTGCAAAACAAGCTTGACCGTTGAAGTAAGTTTGCGGGGAAGATATTTTTAGTTCGTGAGGTTGCGGTGATCTCAGAATAATATTATCGATAGATTTCACTAAATGAAAAATATTTAAAGAAGTATGTCTGTCCATTATTTCAAAAGGGACAGAAAAAAATACAAGTATAAGTTATATAAGGCTAAGCTGATAGTCCCAAGTATACCTACAGGATAAACGATTGATTACAATATGAATATTAGCAGCTACTGCGTGAGCTTGAATCATATGGTGAGAATGAATTTTGAACTGCACCACACGATTTAAGTTCATACAGTAGCTGTTAATTCCACTCAGGTCCATATAGATCGTTTATCCTGTAGGTTTATATTTGAGTCTCTTCGTTATACTTATATATCACTATTCTAATCTCTATTCACTTACAAATTGATGGGCAGGCCTACGTCTTTATATATTTTCATGGGTTGAGATCATCAATGGTCCGAGTCTCACTTACCCGAAAGTTGTACGACATCCCAATGGCGTTTTTCCCTGATTCACCTATCATAAGAGTTTTCTGCAGAGTGGTATGATCTATTGTAGTGTGGTATGATCAACTGTAATGTGGGATGATCATGCATAACCTAACAAGTCCAACTGGCCCAAATGCCGTAGAGTTGGCTCGTTCCATTTCATTTGTCTATAGGTCTGTAAAACTCCCACACGGCATTTTATAATTGCCGCACTCAATGGACCATACATCAGTACCTCTCAGATTCTGCGAATCAATAGCTGAACCTCAAAATGCAATATTTGTGATTCTCAATACACCAGAACTGCCAGAATTTTCAGGAACTGAACATATCTATAAACATGAGAGGCTGAAGATATGGACGAAATGTAGTTCAGATCATATCGATTAATTCTCTTTCTCTCAAGTTTTTAATTTACTTCATCCGTTGAACACTTCCTCTATGGTGATATCGTCCAACCTCTTCTTGAGACCAATGAAGTACATTTCTCGCAGCTCAGCTCTACAAGCTTCTGGTTTCATTTTCTGTACCCGATAAAAAACTTTCTCAAGCTTTTTCTGCAATATCTGGTCCTCTTTCCCGGTGTAGAATTTCATCACAAGGTTCCCGTTCTTTTTGAGTAGCCTACATGCCAAAATGAGCACCCCATCACATAGATCCATACTGGCGAAATGGTCATTGTCTTTGATTCCGCTGGTGTTGACCATCATATCGCTCAAGACTAGATCTAGCGGCCTTTCCTCGGCCTCACTTGCGCACTCTTGGCTCGAGTTGAAGAACTCGACTATCTCCGCATGAGTCTTTTTGGAGAATATATCACCTTGCAAAAAAGTGGCCCCTTCGGGCGGAGAGCAATCCAACAAGTCAACTCCAAGAATCTTGGGCTTCACATTCCTGCTTTTGCTTCGTGATAGTGCTACTTGAGTCCATGCTCCAGGTGCAAAACCCAAATCCACTATGTTCTTCGTAGACTTGCCAAAAAGCTTGAACTTGTTGTCAATTTCTATGAGTTTATATGCTGCTCGGGAACGATAACCCTCGCTCTTGGATTGTTTTGAGTGCACATCGTCTTTCTGTCTGGTTACCCATCTTCTGGAAGAAGTTCCTGACTTGTATCGTAGAGACGTTCTAGAGACCTTTAAGAGATTGACGACCGTCGAACGGATCGTAAAATTCTTGGAATTTAATGCAAATTTCGAGAATTCGAACATAAATGTGGTGGATAGTAGTCCTAATCGCATTTTTGAATGAAATTTAGCCACAAATTCAGTCCTTGGAGTAGGAGTTTCTAGATATTTATATTCCTCCATCCTGCACCATCCACCGATGCTCATCATATTCAATTTTTTTTAGGTAGTAACTAAAGACTAATCACCAAACACCTACACTTACACCTAGGAACTCTTAGTATAAAAGTCCAATAAAATGGAGTTCCTAAAAGCTTTGGCAGACAAACCTGTCGATATCTTCAAGATTTCCAAGCAGGAAAATGCTGTGGACAAGTTTAACTCGGTGACCAAAGCCCTCTTGGATAAAATAGCACCTGCCCACTCTGTGCTAGACGAAATATACGTGGATGGCTTAGATTCCTCTCAGGTATTTGGTCAGGCTCAGATGGTACTTCTGGGTGTCGGAGAAAGCCTTCTTTTTGAGAAGATACCCGAACTCAGAGAGAAATACGGAAACCAAGGAGACGAAGAAGAAAAGGATAATGAAGAGGAAAACAACGAAGCACAAGTGGATGGCTCAGCCAGCGAAGAAGAATTCTATCTGTTGGAATCTGGTGATGATGATCTACAAAAGAACGATGTGGAGGACCCTGAAAGCGAAGACGATCAAGAAGACAACGACAAGGAAGAGTCTCCAGAGCTCAGCGAAGAGGAGGAGACTGGCGATGCTGAAGAGGCTGAACCAGAAGTCTCAGACGCAGAATCGGAGGAAACTAAAGTTGCATCCGGCGACGATGCCGGTATAAAGAAAGATGCATTCGGACTCAATGACGGATTTTTCGATATTGATGCCTTCAATAAGCAGATCATAGCCCTCGAAGATGATAATCTCAATGATGACGACGAGGAGATTGATTTCTTTGGGGACTTGAGCGATGAGGACGACAGTGAAGGTGAGGAAATGGAATACTACGATGAGTTCTTTGATATGCCAGGTCAAAGCAAGTCTACAGACCAGGTAAGAAAGGGAAATAGTAACAGCAAAAAAACCAAAGAGGAAAGCGACGATGAAGAGGACTTCAACGGTGAACTTGAGGAAAAGGAATACGACCAAGCAGTTGATTCTGCTATGCTCGATCTTTTCGCTGACGAAAGGGAGGAGCAACCAAAGAAAACAGCACAATTATCATCGTTCGAAAAACTGCAGCAGCAACTCCAATCTGAAATTGCAAAACTTGAGGCTGAGCTTGTTGCAGAGAAGAAATGGACCATGAAGGGAGAAGTGAGATCCAAAGATCGTCCGGTGGACTCTCTCTTGGACGACGAGGAGGCCCCAAGCTTGGAGTTCGACAGAACATCCAAACCAGTCCCTGTCATCACCGAGGAAGTCACTGAAAGCATTGAAGATCTCATCAAGAGAAGAATTCGTAACGATGAGTTCGACGACTTGCCGAAGCGTCTCATTACTGATGTGTCCAAGTTCGTTCAAAGACAAAAGACCGAGGTTTCCGACCAAAAAAGCAGCAAGTCATTGGCTGAGATCTACGAAGACGAATACCATGGAGTTGACCCCGACCAGAAGATCTCGGACGAAGTCCAACAAGCCCACGATGAAATCTCCGATCTCTTCACCAAGCTCAACCACAAGCTCGACTCGTTGTGTCTGGCCCACTACATTCCTAAGCCTCATGAGTTCAAGACTATCGACATCAAGGTCACCGACGCTGCTGCATCGATCTCCATGGAGGATGCTCAACCATTGCACGTTTCTAATGAAGCCAAACTCGCACCTCAAGAGGTGTACAAGATTGGGGATGACAAGGTGAAGGCCGACGGTGCCCACGGAGTGTCGCAGGTGCTGTTGAAGTCCGGATTGGCATACTCCAAAGACGAATTGAGCCGAGACGACAAGCAGAGATTAAGAAGAGCAAAGAAGAGAGCCAAGTCCAAGCACTTCAACGAGTTGAAGGAGACAAAGGAGCAAAGAGAAAAGCAGCAGCCGCAAAGCGGAGACCGCAAACGTCAAAAGGTTGGCGAAGTGATCGATACTTTGACCAAGGCCAAGAACGTGACTTTGATCGACAAGAAGGGCCAGTTACGAGATGCGCTGGGCAAGCTAAAGAAGGCAGACGGCCCACAAACAGGAAGCCAGTTCCGGTTGTAGATGATACAGGAAATAAAGATACGAATACGAATACGTACGATAGTGCTAGGTCGAGCAATTTAAGAGGTTGCGAATCTTCTGAGGGCCGTTTGGCGATGTCGAAACAGTGGCAGAAAAGGCCAGAGAAAAATGCGATAAGCGCATCAGACACCAACTAATTCACAAGTATCTCATAACCAACACTCTATTGACATCTGCAACTCTGCAGGCAACCACGAGTGATTTTCGATGCTGCGAAGCCAAAGATGTGAAATCTATGTAGTGAGTATTGTAGTGAGTATTGTAGTAAGTATTGTAGTGAGTATTGTAGTGAGTATTATAGTGAGTATTATAGTGAGTATTATAGTGAGTATTGTAGTGAGTATTGTAGTGAGTATTGTAGTGAGTATTATAGTGAGTATTATAGTGAGTATTGTAGTGAGTATTGTAGTGAGTATTATAGTGAGTATTGTAGTGAGTATTGTAGTGAGTATTGTAGCAGCGACGGAAAAGTTGATCCTAGCCTAATTGACAGGATGCACCATGATGACTGGCGCCATTAAAATTCTCAAGGTGCGAATTATCTACCCTGCCCTTTTGAGGACTCATAAGGGGGTCGGGCAACTCAATTCATGTCACCGCATGGTAACATGAGACAGTGTTCCAGGGGATAAAAATAATTTCCGGCAAGGATTATTCCCGTCGGCCCACGGATTGCCCTAATTGGAGCTTTCTCCTCTGCCGTCCGGTTCCAGAAACATTCCCGTCCTCCACGGTATGCCTGCTCATGCCAGACAATCGCGCAATATCTCAGGCAGTACCCGGAAGAGTGACGAAATTCAAGCGTGCCGTCAGAGCATTGAAGGATACAATGAAGACAAAAAATAAAATAACGCCCCAGACCGGCGAAATCACGTGTTTGAGCCAACGACAAAAAGATAAGCTATCAAAATTGGTAGATCGATCAAAAATAATAGAGGAAGCAAGGCTCAGAGAAAGCAGCGGAGCAGAATTGCCGAAGTCAAACAGCAGCTTGCGCACAGCGCGGGCCTGAACATATAATTGTATATATATTGGCGGGGCCCCATGCCACCACTCCCAACGAGAAACCTCACATCTTCCGCACCAGAAAAGCAGAAATTTCTGGCTAGTGTACAATTGCATACGGAAATTACACACTGGCAATCGCACCCACTCCACACCAACACCAACACCACCAATTGACATCCAATTGACCATCAACACCATCTATTGACCTCCATCACCAACATCAATAGATTCACGAAAACCACCAATTCAATTGACTTCCAATACTACCAATTAACTACCAATTGACTTCCAATTAGCTACCAATTAGCTACCAATTAGCTACCAATTAACTACCAATTAATTACCAATTGACCATCAATAGACTCACTAAAACCACCAATTAATCACCAATTGACTTCCAACACTAGCAATTGACTTCCAACACTAGCAATTGACTTCCAACACTACCAATTAACTACCAATTGACTTCCAATTGACCATCAATAGACTCACTAAAACCACCAATTGATCACCAATTGACTTCCAACACTACCAATTGACTTCCAATTGACCATCAATAGTCTCACGAAAAGCACCAATTGACTTCCAACACTAGCAATTAACTTCCCATTAGCTTCCAATTAACTTTCAACACTACCAATTACCTTCCAACAGATTGATTTCCCCACTTTATGATCTCGCTCCGTTTTCTTAAGCGAGTGGTGACTTTGCCCTACGTGATCGTGCGGGCCATAGTACAATTCTACACCACCGGCACGGTCTACCTGCGCACCAACCGCGAGTTCGCCCATTCTCTACACAAAAATGTGCACTTGGCCGTAGAATATCATTTGGCCAACAATTTCTCGCGGGACGACGTGGCCCGTTTTGTGTACGAGCCGGTGCTGCTTCAATTTCGTAAGTACAAAGCCCATCCTTTTGCCGTGGGGCTCAATGGGTTTGGCGATCAAATTGACGAAAACACATACTGGATAGTGCGAAACGAGGGAACAGATGTTGGCACCAGCGGCCCTACACCAGCGCGCGAGGGTAAGTCAGCGGTGCTCTTTCTCCATGGCGGAGGCTATTGTCTTCCGGTTTTTGCAGCCCAATTTGTCGGCATCATGGCAGTGTACCATGCGGTGCCCGAGCCACAAAGACAACACACGCTGATTGCCATTCTCGACTACTCTTTGACGTGCCACTACAAAAAATATCCGACCCAGATCCACCAGGCAATTGCTGGTTATAGGGCTTTAGTTCGCGCAGGGTACACCCGTATCACCCTCTTGGGGGACTCGGCAGGCACTAATTTGGCGTGCGCAATGGCGCGGTACATAGCATACCCAGACGAGGCCCGGGCCCAATTTGAGCCCTACGAGGAATTTGACTGGGACTTCTCGCCCGTGGTGCAGCCTCAAAATCTCATTTTCATCTCGCCGTGGCTCGAGCCTTACACAATGCCCAAGATTTTGGCAAACGTGAATACTGACGGAGACTTGGGTGCAATCGACACCCAGATGGGTGACTGGTATGTGGAGGGCTTGGATCGCGCACGGTTGGCGCCATTTGTCTGCTTCACCGAGACAAACTACCAGTCGCACTGGGCAAAAGTGGACGCACTCAATGGCACCGGGCGGACACTCTACATATACGGTGAGCGAGAGAACTTGCGAGAGGGCGTGGAGCGGTTTGTGGATGTGATCACAAAGTCTGGAGAAGGCAAGCTTGAGGTTCACAAGGAAGACGGCGGAATTCACGATGGGCTTTTCTATGTGGAGAGTCTTGACTACTTGAGTGCAGCCGGTGCGCGCCAGGCGCTCCAGGGCGATTTCGCACAGAAATATGCCTACAACTTGGTGGGACAGTTTTTAGCAGAAGTAGTATAGAATGTATAATTGGCCCTTGTGTAAAACACCTTGGTGATGAAAACAATGAGACAGACTTGAGGGACTTGGGATGGGCAAAATTACAAGTGAAGGAAACATGAAGGAAAACAGCAAAAAAAAAGAGCTTCCCCACCAGGAGTCGAACCTGGAATCTTCTGGTTCCAACCGAGAAGTGGTTACGAAATCGTAGCCAGACGCCTTGACCATTGGGCCATGAGGAACGAAGCTTACCGACTCTTGTGAGATGCAAGCTATCAAGACAATTTGCATAAATGTGAAAAACTTCAATGTTTACGGTTTTGAAGTAATTTGACTTCTGATTCGAATTCGGCTGTTTTCGTGAAGATAGACCGAGTTTCATCACTGAAAGGTATTAGCGAATAGTTTACTACGTTACTGACGAGTTTCCTCAAGCAATGAATAAGGTTGCAAGTCTCTCGACTTTTTCATGCCTCAAACAAGTACTAGTTTCTAAAAGAACACTTTCAATTTTACAGAGGTTTTAGTAATTTTCACCTGTTCATGCTTTCCTTTCTGTGAATAATGCCTGTAAGATCTCGATAGATCTCACAGGTGGCTTTTAGGCAACCAAAGGAAAGCTACAAAATCAGGAGAAACAAATCCGGGGATTATTCTACCAACAATAAATCTGCAATGATAATTAAAAATGACTGAAGGAAAACCATCGAGATTCAATCAGGCATAAGTCGGCATATTTCCCCAACGGAAACTTGTTTTCCTGATTATTGGATTATTGAGGTTGCACCGAGAGAGATACGAATTTCGGTTAATTCGACAAAATCAGAGTTTACCAAAATTATTGGGAAAGTCAAAAAAAACCAAAATCTGGATTTTCGGGCTAAATATTCAGTGAACAAGAATACGAAAATTGCTTTTTCTAATTGCTCTACAAACATCAATACTTTCTCTCCTACCATAAAAGTAAAGAAGAAAGTACTAAAATCAAAACTAACTAAAAAATACCGTTGGAGTTCTTATGCTCTTTTTAGTCAAGCACAATTAGGTCGCAATCCCAAAGCTCAACTAATTTCGAGTCGTCATCGAACCGCAGAATGTCGATGATGTAGATTCCAAGCTCACCTAGGTAGCTGATCCAGTACAAGAGCACAGCGAGCAAATTACCATCAACAAGAAATCTTTTGTAAATCTCCTTCTTGGCAACGTCCCTCTTTCAGAATGCAAACTCGAGGGGAGAGTCTGGCTCGTCTCCAAGATAGGGATTGTGCTGCTTATAGTGTGACGAGATGGAACTATCCATCGCCCTTCTGTCATTGTATTTAAGTATGACCAAGAATGCTCCCACCATTATTCTAATCTTTTGACTCAAACGAGCATCGTGGTGCGGATTTCTATTCCATGAAGTTTTGATGAAATCGTCGTTTTCAGCCCTGTATGATGATTGCAAAGGCATTGTCAGTGCGTAGAAATTTTCTGATTCTACAATTAGATTCAGAGCAATTCTTCATATTGAAAATCTCATCGGTACCCTCATTAATTAAACGTAAATGCATGATAGCAGTGTGGAGATTACATAAATCGACCTCTGACTATTGCAATTGTGGGATAAACCCGTTTATCATTGCGCCGGAGTCTGAGTGAATCGCAGTTTGTATTTCCGATACGCGGAAGTGCGAATGCAATGTTATGAATGCACCTCACATATAATTCAGCTTTATCATTTGAACTGGTTATCTCTCCAGAGAAAAGAAAAATACCCATATTACATGGCAAACGACAAAATTGGCAAAGTTGCGTTAGTTACAGGAGGCGCCAGAGGAATGGGAACAGACTTTTCGCTCAGATTGGCCAGAAGATGGCTTCGATGTGGTTGTCGGTGACTTGAAGAACTCCGAGGGTCTATCAAGTATCTGAGATCATCAAGTTGGGAAGAAAGGCTGCTATCATGTCAGTGGACGTGCCTGATGCCGAGAGTTTTTGGAAGTGCAGTTGCTGAAACCAACAAGTTGCTCAATGGTTTTGACGTCATCATGAACAATGCCGGTATCTCCATTCCAAATCCGATCGCGATGATCATGCCCCAGGACATGACCGCCATACTCATTGTGAATGTGTTTGGAGTGCTCAACGGAATGGAAGAGGCCGTTAAGATGTTGCAGTAGTTGTGCCACGGAAGAAAGTTCATCAGTGCCTCCTCTGTTGCAGGACACTCAGGTGCCTCGAGGGGCCAATCAATACGAGTACATCCTATCGAGCACACTAAGACCGTATTTCTTATCAATCTAATTACCATGCTTGTCGAGCCAATGATTGAAGTCAAGAGAAGATAGAAGCCTAAGATTAGCACACCATCGTCCAACCAAAGGTTGCTAAAATTGTATGGTTTCAAGATCCTCTGCACATTCCAGTATTGGCGAAGATGGAAACGTTAGTCGGAGGCCCCGTCCCAGCAAATATCCTACGATTTACAAATCGAGAAGACAAAAGATGTAAATTTCATAATAAATGCCTCGAAAAGTTAATCTAGATGCCCGGTCAACAGGCAGCGTGTAACTTGAGACCATAAAAAAAGTCCTGAAAATGCAATTTTATCGAATACTCAAATAAAATAGGCACAAAAAATTGCGAAAATTGCCAAATATATTGATTTCTTATTACCTGAAGCTTCATACGACAGGTTAATGGTGTAATAGTGGTTGGAACTAATGGTAGAGCCGGAGCCAGAAGAACCAGAACCAGCGCCAGTTGAGCTGCCAGAAGTCACGGTAATAGTCGTTGACTTCGGTATTTCCACAATCACAATAGTAGAGGTGTAAGTCAATGTTCCAGAAGTAACGGTCACTTGTCCTGCCACAGTGGTGGTATACGATCCCGTCCACGGCACAGTAGTAGTGGATCCACCCCTTATAGAAGCGAGTTGAGAAGTAACAGTGGACAATGAACCGGATTTGTCGGTCGTCACAATCACAACTCCAGAGGTAGTCAGTGTAACACCGTTGGAGTAGGTTGTAGTCCAGCAGCTGGTGTACGTAGTCAATCCACCAATCGATCCGAAATTAGAAGTAGTAATTGTTAAAGAACCGGATTTGTCGGTCGTAATAATCACAACTCCAGACGTAGTCTTTGTAACACCGTTGGAGTAGGTCGTAGTCCAGCAGCTGGTGTACGTAGTCAATCCTCCAATAGATGCAAATTTTGAAGTACTAGTTGTCAAAGAACCGGATTTGTCCGTCGTTATAATCACAACCCCAGAGTCAATCTCCGTCACTCCGTTAGAGTTAGTAGTAGTCCAGGAAGTAGTGTACGTAGTCAATCCTCCAATAGATGCAAACTTAGAGGTACTAGTTGTCAAAGAACCGGATTTGTCCGTCGTTATAATCACAACCCCAGAGTCAATCTCCGTCACTCCGTTAGAGTTAGTAGTAGTCCAGGAAGTAGTGTACGTAGTCAATCCTCCAATAGATGCAAACTTAGAGGTACTAGTTGTCAAAGAACCGGATTTGTCCGTCGTTATAATCACAACCCCAGAGTCAATCTCCGTCGCACCGTTCGAGTTAGTAGTAGTCCATGAAGTAGTGTACGTAGTCAATCCTCCAATAGATGCAAATTTTGAGGTACTAGTTGTCAAAGAACCGGATTTGTCCGTCGTTATAATCACAACCCCAGAGTCAATCTCCGTCGCACCGTTCGAGTTAGTAGTAGTCCACGAGGTAGTGTACTTAGTCAATCCACTAACTGTAGTAGATGGGAACTGAGAAGTAGTAGTTGTCAATGAACCAGATTTGTCGGTTGTTATAATCACAACTCCAGAATTAGTCTCCGTCGCACCGTTCGTGTTAGTGGTAGTCCACAATGTAGTGAACGAAGTCACTCCACTAACTGTAGTAGATGGGAACTGAGAAGTAATAGTTGTCAATGAACCAGATTTGTCGGTTGTTATAACCACAACTCCAGAGTCTGTTACGGTAGCACCTTTCGAGTTAGTAGTAGTCCATGAGGTAGTGAACGTAGTCACTCCACTAACTGTAGTAGATGGGAACTGAGAAGTAATAGTTGTCAATGAACCAGATTTGTCGGTTGTTATAATCACAACTCCAGAGTCTGTTACGGTAGCACCCTTCGAGTTAGTAGTAGTCCATGAGGTAGTGAACGTAGTCACTCCACTAACTGTAGTAGATGGGAACTGAGAAGTAATAGTTGTCAATGAACCAGATTTGTCGGTTGTTATAACCACAAC
>JAJLRN010000048.1:0-76731 GCA_030567015.1 Sungouiella sharkensis | reverse complement strand
TCTTGAGCGAATTTAAAAAAGGGTATTAACGAGTTTAAAAACGCCGATGTGCGAATTTGAAAATGCCCTTGAACGAATTTCGAAATTTCAAACGCGAAATATTTATGAAAAACACTGTAATGTGAGTAGTCATTTTTACATACCTGCAGAAAACTATATAAAACGAGGCCTGTTGAATTTTAAAGCGCACGACATTATTTAAGATTATACAGTAGCTCTTAATTCATTAATATACAAATAGATCATTACTCTGTTAGGTAGATATTTGAGTCTGTTCGTTCTAAGGATGTATCACTCCTCAAATTTAGTTCTCTCTGACCTTTCTTACCATATGATGGGCAGACCGACCTCGTTAAATAGTTTTGTCTCGGTGAAATCATCAATGGACCTGGACTTGCGTACTCTCACGTGAAGCGACCTCTTTGGCGTTTCACCCCTGATTCGTTAAAGATAAGAGACTCCTGCAGAGTCACATGATCTGCCTCATGCTGAGTAGATCATCCTGACGTCTAACTAACCACTAACGCCCCTATCATCTCTAAAGCTCCCAACTCACGTGATATTGGCTTCGTTTCATTAAAGTTGTCTGCAGGTCTGTAAAATGCCTGGACGCACTTTATCTGTACTGCACTGGTGTTCCCATATACATCAGTACCTCTTAGACTCACAGAATTAATAAGGCCAGTATCACATATTAGGAGTGATAAGGGCGTAATGAAAATCTCTTATCGTTGACGACTCAGGGGTGTAACTCCCGGAGGTGTTTCCTAATAAGGAAGTATTTCCTTATAGGGATGTGTTTCCCAACAGGGATATGCTTCCGATAGATACGTGAGACCCAGTCCATTGATGATATCATTTGGTGAAAACCACTGAAGGATGCAGGTCTGACCACCAGTTGGTGAAGGGTAAGAAGAGTAATTTGAAGTGTGATACAAAGGTATAATGAACAGACTAAAATATACACCTACCAGATAGACGATCTATAAGGACATGAAACGTATTAACAGCTACTGCATGAACTTGAATCATGTCGTGCGCTTCAAAATTGAAACATTAACGAGCCTTTTGCAGGATTTTGACGATTATCCGCAGAAAGTCTGCGACTTCTGGGCTTCTTTCTGTAACAACCCCATTCACTAGCACGAGAGATATTTGCCATTTGAAATAGTTAGTTGAGCGGTACTCGGACTAAATATTAGTAAACGATTCCCTGCTCAGTTATTTCAGCCCATAAAAATTTCAAGAGAATCGTAATTAATGCTCAAAAAGACTGTCTAGCAAATGAGACATGTCCAACCGACCCTTTCCCGGTTGGTTCCATTAGCAATCCTAAGATTGATTTTGTCCGCACAATGAATCTACTTAACAGAATGCGCAAAGAGTCGATGATCAAGTTCCATGAACTTTATATTTCAGTAACATGAAACTTGAAGAGTCCCAATTCACCCTATAAAACTAACAATTGTTTGATGTGGCTTACCAGAACCGTTCAGATTCTGGTAGCAAAAACCTATCTCCAGGAAAGGGTCGAACACCGTAGTTTCCAATTAGTATCCCAAGTTGTGGATTTGCGAAATCATGAGCATCGAACCATCGACTTGCGATAGGGATTGTCGGAAGTGTGCGGTTCAAAATAAGAATGTTCAAATTTAAAATGAATGAGAAGTCGATAAGCAGAGATAAAAATAACGGCAATCTCACTACCTTCTTCTATTCTTGAGTTGGTGAAGCAGATGCCTTACACGCAATCTATTTTAAGGACATTAGGAAATCCTTCCACTCCTTCAAGTTGTTCTCTCTTAAATCCATCAACTTATCACGACAGAAGTTAATAGACTTTTGATAATGTGCGCTTCCCAACTAATTCTTTTAGTTGCTCCCAGCTGTCCAATTTAAGAGAACACTGCTCCCAACCTGGCAAGTAAAAATCAACATACTGCGTCCACGCTACATCCCCAAACAATTTTCTCGTTTCAAAAACTTTCCGCGTCAGTTTGCAATTGTTCTCCTTGCAGATTTCTTTGAAGAACCTGGGACTTCGAATAGTCATCAAAGTCCCATAAGCGACATTCTCCCATATTTTCATGATGGAAACTTGGTAAGGCAAATGCAACAATATTGAGTTGTACTTACTCAATGTTCTAGGCCCTCCATATTTGTTCGGTAAGACTTTACAGTCAAACCCTGTCTTCTCGTATACTAGATTGTGCAAGAGGATTTTTTCTTGGTCAAAACGTGCTATGAGAAGACAATGTTCTGTCTTAACATGTTCGCTACTCGCCTCAACTGTGGTATACCCAAAGGGTCTGATGAGAGGGTATTTTGCAGATTCAGGGATTTTTATGCCCCGACTTTTCATGAAGGCGATCTCGAAGCTGTTGTTCTCGATAATACTTGCTTGATATCCATCTTGACGGTTCAATGCTCTATTGAGATCGTCGTAGAACAACGCTCTTTCATTTCCCCTCACCCCTACATCGAATCTGTTTGTCACCACGAAAACAACGTTTTTGCACTTTGAATGTTCACCCATAATAAAGCCCCAACCATCTGCCAAACTATCTGATACGAAAATTGCATCATACTCAGATCAAATTCTGTCTCGTATGCCATTTTTTAAGATCTCGGCATATTTCTCTCGAAAGGAAAGGAGGCCATCCCAGTCCCCTGGATTGATAATGTCCACATTTTCAAGCTGCGAGCTGTCGGCCATGTACTTGAAATCAGTAGTGGTGCCGAAGTGACGAGAAACGTAAGCAATCTTTTTGGAGATGTTAAATTTTGGCTGGAGGCCAAGTTTATATGATACATCTTCACAAGCGGAAACCGGAGGATTGATTATCAGCTCTTCTTGTTCCTGAGACTCTGGAGTTGACTTGATAGGTGTAGAGAAACTTTCAGATTCAGAGCCATTTACTCTGTGATTGTTAAATGCAGCAAATATCACTATCAACCATAGCACAACCACTGCTGAAATAAGCAGGCTAGCTCTGGGTTTAGGCAGTTTGAAAAATTCTGTGTTAAATCGAACTATAACAACACAAAAGAAGAAGGTAGGGTAGAATAGAAAATAGAACGAATATGATAAGATATGGTCACACTGGAACTGGTGAAGCGAATGGCTCTGGACAGACTCTGGCACTGTTCGGGAGAAATCACTTGGAATGCAGGATTTCTAAAAACTGATAAGAAAAACCCAGTAGACGAACTCGTCGAATGTATCAAAGTCTCCAGAGTAAAGAGTCAACGGTCTCTATTTTTGTTAAATGCGTGGTGCTCTCTTCGTAATTAATTTGGTTTTTCTTAGTGGACAGTCGGATACTCACTCGGCCTAAGCAGGAAATCGACATATTCAAGCGTGTGATTTTCTGCAGCACACACAACTAAGACTTTGCATGCATGCATGCCGACAATTGAGGGGCAAAAATCGATAAAGCCTGAGCCTCACATCGGCATTTCACATTCAAAAGTTTCTGAAATTATGCTGTGAAGTTACTTCATCCCAATCCGAAACTTCACAGTCATCTTTTAAACAAGCTTGGATAGACTTCGAGTTCAATGAAAGGATCAAGACTTCACGAATGCTACTCATAAACTTCTCAGGGATTCTGTCAGGTCCAGGATCTAAAGCTGGATTTCGGGCAGTGCAGCTCGAGAAGTCTAGGTTGACGGCGTCTGCAAGGAGTCTCGAGGGTTTAAAAACAAAGAAAGATTCCTGCATTGAGCTTCGCAAGAAAACATATCAGCTTGTACATTTAGGAAAGCACCTATTACAGGTATCGTACGACGAAAAAAAAATTCGAGTTTAAATACAATAGGGTGTTGAAATCCTTATTTTTTTAGAACAAACACACTATCTGAAAACTCTTATTCTTCCATCCCTTATCGAGAGAAAATGGATGTCAGCCAGATAAATTTTTCTTCACGAATCCTATGTAAACCGCCTCCTCCTTCACTAGATATTGGCCCAACAAATAGATTAGTTGTGCAGACCGGACAACCATTTCGCTCGGTCCTAATTCCGCCAAGCATTGTTGTTTATTGATCTGCTCTCATACCGAACCGCAGGGGAAGCACCTAAGTTAAATTTATATTACCTCGCGTGTCAAGTATTGGAGAGATCGTCTCGATGACCAGTTAATCAACTCTAGGCGTTTTCATGCGTGCTGCAGACTTACCCGCGAATCATGCACATCGTGCATAAAAGATAATTCATTACTCGAACCACTTGTAGTCTCTTCGCTCCATTGGGCAAGCCAACATCCTTGTTTGTTGCCACGTTTCAACAAACAGGAAATTAATAAAAGAAATAAAACATGATTTTTCCTTCTATGAAAGGAAACCCACAATTATAAAATAAACAAAAACCGATTTCTGAAAACTCCTAAAGAAATGAGCTGGAAATATGTCTCTTCGTTCAAGTTGCCCAAGTTCAAGGCCAATCTGCTTATTTCAGCAGTGGTTGTGCTATGGTTGATAGTGATATTTGCTGCATTTAACAATCACAGAGTAAATGGCTCCGAATCTGAAAGTTTCTCTACACCTATCAAGTCAACTCCAGAGTCTCCGGAACTTGGACCCAAGCCAAAATTTAACATCGCCAAAAAAATTGCATACGTTTCTCGTCACCCCGGCACCACTACTGATTTCAAGTACATGGCCGACAAATTGCAGCTTGAAAATGTGGAAATTTTCGATTCAGAAAAATGGAATGGCTTCCATGAACTGAGAGAGAAATATGCCGAGATCTTAAAAAATGGCGTAAGAGACAGAATTTGTTCGGAGTTCGATGCAATCTTCGTATCAGATAGTTTGGCAGATGGTTGGGGCTTTATTATGGGTGAAGATGCAAAGTGCAAAAACGTTGTTTTCGTGGTGACAAACAGATTCGATGTAGGGGTGAGGGGAAATGAAAGAGCGTTGTTCTACGACGATCTCAATAGAGCATTGAACCGTCAAGATGGATATCAAGCAAGTATTATCGAGAACAACAGCTTCGAGATCGCCTTCATGAAAAGTCGGGGCATAAAAATCCCTGAATCTGCAAAATACCCTCTCATCAGACCCTTTGGGTATACCACAGTTGAGGCGAGTAGCGAACATGTTGAGACAGAACATTGTCTTCTCATAGCACGTTTTGACCAAGATAAAATCCTCTTGCACAATCTAGTATACGATAAAACAGGGTTTGAGTGTAAAGTCTTACCGAACAAATATGGAGGGCCCAGAACATTGAGTAAGTACAACTCCATATTGTTGCATTTGCCTTACCAAGTTTCCATCATGAAAATGTGGGAGAATATCGCTTATGGGACTTTGATGGCTATTCCAAGTCCCAGGTTCTTCAAAGAGATCTGCAATGAGAACAGTTGCGGGCTGACGGGGGAAGTTTTTGAAACGAGAAAATTGTTTGGGGATGTAGCGTGGACGCAGTATGTTGATTTTTACTTGCCAGGCTGGGAGCAGTGTTTTATTCAATTCGACAGTTGGGAGCAACTAAAAGAATTAATTGGGAAGCGCACATATCAAAAGTCCATTAACTTGTGTCGTGATAAGTTGATGGATTTAAGAGAGAACAACTTGAAGGAGTGGAAGGAGTTCTTAATGTCCCTATCATAGATCGATAACATATAATATAGGAGAGTGATTAATTATGTTTCTATTCGTAAAATATTTCTTGTTTTATATATGGATACATGCATAACAGAAACCAATTTGACCTAGTTGACAATTCTCTTCTCCATTTCAAATGACATTCGGAAGTCAGATCAAGAAAAATGCGAGCATATGCTTTAAAGGACAACATATTGAATAAGCCGTTGAACAGGCATTAGTGTATTATTAGCATAACCATCAAAATACGAATGAAATTTTTACCTGCTGATTTAAGCGAGAAGTAGCGGTCTTACTCGTGGGCCATAGGAGCAATTTTAAGGATTTAAAATATGAGACGCTGATTGAAAATTAATCAAATAAGAGTTAATGACAAACTCCCGAAAATAAGATTTCATCAAATCAGTAGTGCGAATTTCGAAATTTCAAGCGCGAAATTGTTGAATTTTACCCTCAACTACTGACTGTAAGTTCATGCAGTAGCTGTTAATTCCATTCTGTCCGTATAGGTCGTTTCTCTGGTAGGTGTATATTTGAGTCTGTTTGTTATACGTATGTAATAATCTTCAAATCTCTCTGACCATTCTCCAATTCTGGTCAGACCTACATCTTTATATATTCTTTATGGCTTGAGATCATCAATGGCCTGAGTCTTACTCGACAGAGTATCGTATGACATTGCCACGGCATTTTTTCCTGATTCAACAATCATACGAGCTTTCTGCAGAGTGGCATGATCAACTTCAGAGTCGTATGATCATCTACAACCCAACAAGACCAACTGGCCTAAAATGCCGTAGAATTGGCTTGTTCCATTTCATTTGTCTGCAGGTCTGATAAAATGCCCGTACGGCATTTTATTATTGCCGCACTGATGTACCCTTACATGAGTACCTCTTTGACTCTCAGAATCAATAGAAATATTTATGAAAAACCCTGTATCGAACACATAACCACAGCCTACATCTACACCGATCTTAAAAGAATTGCTGCTTAAGTTTTCTCAATTCAGTGATTGAACCCAGGCTGTAATCACTGTGAATACTACCACGCGCTTAGGTAGATTACCCCTACAAGAAATTTAAGGTTCACGACATAATTTTAGTTCATACAGTAGCTGTAAATTCAGCAGTAATTTATTCTGTCGGTATACAATTGCGACCATCGGCTTCTCGTATGTTTCTCTCTCCGCACCTTTTAAAATAATAGGCAGACCTACATCTTTAAATAGTTTTCCATTTGTGAGATACATTGTTGAATCATTTCTGAAATATCCATTGACCCGAGTCCTCTTCTACGGGTTTTCATACTGATTTGCCGATCACTGGAGCGCTCTGGGAGCTGGTGCGATCGACCGCCCCGGCAAAAATGCTGACAGCCAATTTCATACACTCGCGATCTGATTTCTGTAAACAAGCCGGAATTTGAAACCCAGGCACAATTGTGATCAGCCAATTGCTTGGCGCAGTCACGGCATGTCAGCTAGCTGCTTAATAAAATTTTCATTCTTCTTTATACCTTGCCGTCAAATAAAATTTTGAAGCAGTTAGCCATTATTCGAGGTAATCACTCACAAGGCCGGTTACCTCCACTTTTGCCTTTTTAATTTCTTTAAACTTTTTCTTTCTGTCTGGAACCAGGACGACAAAAAACCATTAAAACTCCGACTTTTCTTCGTTCTCTATTTTGACATCATGCCACTGCATTATTCTTGACAAGACGAGTCGCTGCACACTTTTCTACGAATCGGAAAAGCACGGCACATTTCTCTTTACCCTATTGGTTGCCTTGCACATGCAAGACTGAACCCTGAATTCTAGCCTTGCGGGGACTGGACCATTCGATCATGGAACAGTTAGTTAGCTGTCAAATAAAAGGTGTCTTTTCAAATTGGCGAGCACATCCATACTAAATTCATGTAATTTTGTGAAAAATGTATGCCAATCGGGTGATAGTGACCGGTTTTGGAGTTTCGAATTGATGGAAAAGATTATGCACGACTAGTACCGAAAACCTTATATGCCAATCGCATGCAAATCTCAGCAGGGAGTTTTCACTGATCTTCTCAATAATTTTTCGGTCGTTATGGCCGACACTCGGGATTTATACCCCTGAGTGAAAAGCACACGAAGCCAATGAGACATGTTTTTCTGATTTTGGCGTGAAACCCCGTCTCCCTATATAATGCACTCAATCGAGCTGCCTGAAAAGTTTCAGACCAGTAATTCTCTACTCTAAAATGTCGCTGACTGAAGAACCTCGTCCTAAAGAGGTCAAGGATATCGAAGGCGGGCCATTGTCCACTTCCACGACCCCACACAGTGTCAATCAGACCATTGAACATGATTATGTCACTGCCAAGTCTTTTGGTATCAGAAGAGAGGAGATCTTGACTATGCAAATCTCTTCCGGACTTCAACTTTGTATCTACTTCTTCACAATTTTCATTGGTATGTTTATAAGCATCATCGAGAGTTCGTGTGTCAATGTGTTTCTAAGCTACGCTACAAACTCCTACAAGCAGCACTCTCTCATGTCGACCATCACCGTTGTGAGAAGTGTGATTGCGGCC
This sequence comes from Sungouiella sharkensis, assembly GCA_030567015.1. Lineage (NCBI taxonomy): Eukaryota > Fungi > Ascomycota > Pichiomycetes > Serinales > Metschnikowiaceae > Sungouiella > Sungouiella sharkensis. The sequence continues at coordinate 68,543 of JAJLRN010000048.1, read as the reverse complement.
GCCGCTTTGCCATTTTACGCAAGACTGTCAGACTTGTTCGGTCGCACTCCATTATTTTTGTTTGCAATGATAATGAGAATAGTAGGATTAGTGGTGATGTCTCAAGCCACTAACATCAACCGTTATGCTGGAGGTATGGTAATCTACTCTCTTGGGTTTGCTGGCAATAGAATTTTGTACCAGTTCAATTTGCAAGATGCTTCTACTTTGAAATACAGGTTGTTGGCTGTTGCCTTATTAAGTGCACCAGTTATCATCACTACCTGGTCCAGTGGTGAAGTTACCACCAGTTTGCTCAACAAGTACGACTGGAAATTCGGCATAGCCTTGTGGGCTTTTACCTTCCCGTTGTCTTCGATTCCTTACTTGTCGTTCTGTTTCTACATGTACTACAAGGCATCTAAGACAGAAGCATGGAGACAATTAAACGAAGAGATAAACATCAGTAACACCGGTAAGTCACTCACCACAAGATTTGTGACCAATTCCAAAGAATTATTCTGGAAGGTTGACTTGATGGGTTGTTTCCTAGTCATCTGTTTCTTGGGTCTCATCTTAGTTCCATTAACTTTAGCTGGAGGCACACTGAAAAAATGGAAGGAGGCCTCGATTATCGTTCCACTTGTGTTAGGATTCGTTTGCATTCCTATTTTCTGTTTCTGGGAAGCCAAATGTGCCAGGTTTCCATTAATTCCCATTGTATTGTTGAGAGATAGAGGAGTATGGGCTGCTTTCTGTATCGGAGTTTTCTACACTTTAGCCTACAACTTGCCATCTTCGTACTCGTATCCTGTGTTGTTAGTTGGCATGAATGCTACTACAACTGTGGCTACCAGAACACCTCAATTGTCTCTGTTTGTAGCATCCTTGACTTTACCGGTTCTTGGATTAGTTGTGTCCAGAGTGAGAAGGACAAAGGGCTTCATTATTTTCGGTACACTCGAATGGTTTATTGCTATGGGATTGTTTGTTCATTTCAGAGGAGACAGCAATGGTGTTAATGGTAAATACTTCCGTAATGGTGTGGCTGTTGGTATGTGTTTGCTTGGCTTTGGTCTTGCGTTTTTGAATAGACTTGTATCGGTGTCTGCCCAAACGTGTACTAATCACGAATACATGGCTTCCGTTACTGCTATGTTTGCGTCTCTTTATCAAGCAGGTTCTGCTGTCGGAGATTGTATCTCTGGTGCAATCTGGACTCAGACCATGTACAACAAAATCAGAGAAAAGATGGTGTCCCTTGGCTTGGATCCAAAATTGGCAGCGTCTGCCTATGCTTCTCCATACACGTTCATCAAGACCTACCAGTGGGGAACTCCACAAAGAATTGCTGTCGTGTTGGCCTACGCAGATGTTCAAAGGAACTTGTGTATTGTTGGACTTTGTCTTTGCGTGCCGTTGTTGATCTTTACTTTCTTCCTCAGAGACCACTATCTTGTCGATCAGCAATCGTTGGATGATTTTGTTGATGATAGAGGAATCATCAAGAGTGAAGGTAAAATTCTTTTCATAGATGATGACGATGTCATCTTGGACGCTATGAAGAGAGTCATTAAGAGAGATAAAAAAATTTCCGAGACGGAAAATGTATAAGGGACCGTTATAATCCTAAGATTGTTTACATTTATTTCGTTTCTGGAAAACATAGACAAGTGACAATCGATCTCTTCGATTCCCACGCTTTAACTTTATAGTTTGTCAGAAATCAAATACTTAATTCCTCCTCTTACCAAAGAGAAAAATTTTCTGTCATCGATCGTAGTCCAAGACTGGTAATATTCAGAACCGATTTTTACACCACTACAATGAACCACCACTACAATGAACCGCCTCTACAGTCATCAACTCGATATCCACGTTTATATCTAATAGCAAATACAACACAGCAGATAATTGTTTATCCCGCCGATCACTCTGGAAGTACATTTACAACTTAGCAGTACTCTTTCTGCCCACAGTACATTTGATCAAACCGTTTGGATCTGGAGATGGGTAGAACAACTCAGTGTTCTCCTTGATTCCCTTCCACTGCAAGTTGTACAAGATGTAGTGCTTGTTTGGCAACTCGTAAGTGACAGAGTCCACAGCAGGAGCCTTTTTCAAGATATCAGATGCCATGTTGAACATGGTGGCCTGCACCGAGGGCGAGTTCTCCAAGGCAAACAAGTCCAAGGTGATCTTTCTGGCAGTCTCATAGGTTTTGTCGAAAACACCCTGGTCAGCCAACTTGAACACACTGTCCAAGGACTTCAATGACTTGTCGTACTTCCACGATGCAAACACATCGGTGGACAAGATCCGGTCCGTGGTGGGCTGCAAAGTAGTGTAGTCACACTGGTGGTAACCGTAGAACATGGAACCGGTAGACTTCAAAACGGTCAAGTCCTTGATCGACGATGTGATGATCAACTTTCCAGTGGTCTTGGAGTACTCCAAGTACGTTCTTCTGGTCTCTGGTCCCTCGTGTCTAAAAGAGTGGTCGTGCAATCTCCCGTTAACCTCGAACTTCGTCCATCTGTCCTGGACAATGGTTATTTCCACGCCCAGCACATGCGAATACTTCTCAGTGAAGTGCTTAGCCAAGTGAGCAGCAAAACGTTCGATGGGCCACACATTGGTCTTTTTAGCTTCAACCAAAATGGTGTTTTTCACGGTATCGGTAGGCACAACTGGCGAGTTATCGGCCTCAGTGTACGAGACATCAAAGTTACCTCTCAACAAGACCTGGCAGTTGGCCTCCAAGACATCTTGCACTTTAGGGTTGAAGGCATTTTTGCGGACCTTCAAGAACTTGACGTTGGCCTTACCGTAGGAGGAATCTAATACTTGGGACATTTGATAAATTAAGAATTGAAAATGAAGATGAATAAAAATTAGTGATGAGACAAACGGAAATTTGGCACGCTATTTATCCGAGGTTTTCTTATCAGTGGAGAAGGCCAGCTACAATAGAATCGCGCAGCAATTCGGAGATCACCGAATTTTCCAGTCTGGGTGGTTTTTAATGTCGCGATTTCACCTGTGCTATCCGGACTGATGAGGCCACTTTTGGGGCTGTAGGAAGTAGAAACCGATCATTGTCGAGCTCGAAGCGTTGTTATCGGCGGGCCGAGATGTTAGAGGATTAAGGGAGTAGACCGAGATGGGAAAGTGTTGAATAACATTGGTAATAGGTGAAACTTCGATGATTGTAGAGGAATTGACCGAAAATAGAGAACCCTGCTTCCATGTACGAATAGCGACGTTGGGACATTTTCCTGTCTCAGGTCCATCCATGGCGAAGACTTGCTGCAAGGGCGTTCTTCTTTATTTACCTGAGTGTCTCCAGAGGGTTTAGGCTACTTAGTTTGTAGGTGAGGATGATCATGTCTGGGTTGATGAGGATAGTGCCAGGCATGTACTTTACAGGTTTAATGATACAGGAACTTCTGGAAATTGTCATATGAATGGGGACAAAATGGGGTTGATGTGTGGAAAGTGGCAAAGTGAACTAAGTTGTCGAGCAGAGTAGAATAAACTAGTAATTCATTTCCCTTGTAACTCAATTGCCTATTGTATAAAAGAGCGGGCCTATTGTTCCTAATACTTGACGTTATAACGTAGTATTTAAAATCATAGGGATAATTCTGGCCCATAGGGATCAATAGAGAATCTCAAAACTTAAGCAAACACCGATTACTTCAACCAACCCATTGAACTTTGAAATCTGTATCGAACTTCCATTCTTTTAAAGATCTCTTATCACAAATGTGAAAATGAATGATGATTGTCAGATTTGCCGAAGACTGATGACGAGGCCAACAAATTGTCACATACTCACTTAACTATCACTAATATGAACGCAGTTTTATCTCATCCCAAAAAATGCTCCTAGTATTCCGCACCAACCCGTTACTAGTTTATTCCTATCATGTCCGGTTAACACAGGTGCACCCATCGGCCTGCCGATCCACAATTTCCTCTCCTGCTTGCTTACAAAATTATCTGGCGATTCTGCGAGAACCGGCGTACCGGTCACTTAGCAGTTGCTCACCGTGTAGTGCAGCATTCTTCTTTGAAAAGTTTTTTTACCAGAAGTTAGCTCTTAGCTATCTCTCCGATCAGACTATATATTTTGCGGGATTGTCGAAGGAAACTTGACGCTAGCGATATTAACATTTTAAAAACAATTGAGAATCTAAAAGCTCAACAATCTTCTTTGAACAGACTTAATTTTACTTCCGCTGGCTCTCCTTTACTTGAACACTGGATTCCGACAAGGTAAGCCCGGCTCCATAATGTGCAGTACACAACCGAAATTTGACTGGAGAGAACCAATTCACAAAGTCTAGATTCCCCGCCAAATACAAGATCTATGAAGATTTCCTCTCATTTTCCAAATAATCCTAAAATGTCACACCATATCAAGTATGACGCCTACCAAGTAGTCTTAATCCCAATCTAAAAACAAATGTTCCATAGTTGCCGCCCCCACTATCCTCTAAGTCGAAGTCGTCTTGTAAATGTCCTTAAATGTTCTTTGAACCTCCATATATTCTCTATCACCCAATTCATCTCTTTGAGAGTTCTTCAGTGGTTGCGTAGCTTCGTAATCTGAATCTGGAATCACAACTCGAAAAAACAGCATGGCTCTTTCCAAAGCGGGGACTAAGAATGACCAAGGCATAAACCTGACATCTTTGAGAACGTCAATTGGCTTCCGGCGCCTGTAGTACATGGTTCTTTGGACAAACATCCGGCGCAATTTATCTTCGTTCTCGCCATTGGTGATTTCCTCAAGAAAGTTTTTTTTCCAGAATGGCAATAAGTTCGACCGAATTCTTGCTCTTTCAAATCTTCGTCTTTTCTTGTCGGTTTCCCTGCTTCCTGTAAGTAGGTCGACAATTTTCAACACTTCCACAGACGTAATATAGTATTCTGCTCTGTTGTCGTGGCAAACAAATTTTAGACACGAAACCTCCAAGGCATTTGTGCCTCCTTTCGATTGAAAAGAAGGCAAGTTGGCGTCCACCGCCTTAAATTTTGCTTGAATGTTACAGCCGTCTTGGATTCTTTCTATGCGAACGATTTTTCTTCCATCCATGTTCTCAAAGACGCTCCAAGGTTCCAGATCGACGTCATCAATAATCAGACCAGAAAACTTCAAAATAATATCCCTACATTCTTCGACTTCACTCTCTTTATGAAATCGCTTAGTCAACTCAGAGTGTCTGACCAATTTGTAGACTTTCTTGTCCTGGTTAACAGATGTTGCAGCGTTATCTTTCTTGTTTACCGCAGTCTTGCAGTCTAGTTGGTTTTCCATCATCCTAAAATCGTTGTTAAAAAATTCTGTGCTTTGTGTAAAAGTGCTGGACGTGCTGGCCGCCAATTCAATAGTTTTCACTTGCAGACTAATGCTGCCCAATGAATTGGTAGCCAAATAATTGTGAAAAATTTCCAGTTCCAGTGAAGCAAAAGGCAAGAGGGAAATGTCTGGATTCACCTCTGAGGTTATATTCAGAAATTGGAAATTTGGCATTTCTGCGAAAGAAAGCATGCTGTCACATCTCGGCGACAGGGAAGCAAGTACAGCCCTATCGTTGCAGTCGAAGTTTTCCGACTGTGGGAGATTACTATCTGAGGCTGGCCTTGAAATGTAAGATAAATGTCTGTTCACATTTTGGCCAGCAAGTGCAGGGTAGCACTCTTGTGGGGACGCCCGGTAATGGCCAAAGTTGTCAATTGGCAAGCTACGAGATATTCTTTGCCTGTTTCCCACATGTTGCCGATTCTCTGAGCCAAGGTTGAACATAAGCTGGTTCTCGAACATGTGGGTTGAGTTCTGGAAATACTGCTTGTCAGAAGAATTGAATTGGGAGAATACAGCACTGAAGTGTTGGTCGCTGAAGCTGCTCAAAGTATCAGAAACCGCATTCATATCAGTCTGAGTTAGCGGAACCAGCTGAGGAATTGTAAGGTCACACTGGAATTCATTGTTGGTTGATCGTTTAAACTCTTCCTGAAAGCCGACATTGTAATTGTTACCATGCATCATAATTCAACGACTGAGAAGAAAAGCGTTTGAGGATTTAAAACAGAAAGTGACGAATGCTTTTATAGGAAGAAGATGGCCAAGAAAGGCTACACTCATGCTTGATCTCCCAATTGCCACAAAAAAAAGTGTTGCTCTTGCATAAGTCCGCCAGAGTAGAGGCGCATTGTGCATAATGATTTACTGTCTTGGCCTTCATGATTTTTCATGTGTCGCACTTTACTATGAATGCATCCGCATTATAGATGGTGACGCGTAACATGCACACTACTCCGGATAGTGTGCTTACAGACGCAAGGGCTGTACATTTTTCTCCGGTGCGGGAGATACCTCATTAAAAGCCGGAGCTTAAAAGCTTATTCTTGACACTGAGGAAGTTCAAGAAATCTCGCAAAAACCCTCCACTGATCTATTGAACGAAGATTTTCGAAACAAGCGCCGTCCTCCCGAGCATTAGTGGGTGATTTTTGAAGAGGCTCGGATTTAAGTCTATGTATAGAAAGAGATTATCTGCAGTATACATTGCGATCCTACATGTTTTTCGATCGTACATTTGGGGGGCACATACTGATCGTACCTAGCGCTTGCAATTTTTTTCTGCTTCAGCTTTCAAAAAATGGTTTTGTGTTCTCAAGGAGAATTATGACAGCAATGTTTCACCCAAGAGACCTTCTGGTGGGTAGATATTTTTACGCCGCGCCATTCTCGTCTGGCCAGGTCCTAGCTTACCCAGTAACGTTTCGAAAATTTTCAAGGGGAATCCACAATGAAAGGTCTCGTGTAAACCCCAAAAAGTTTATAACGTGTCTTTGCGGGAAGATATTTCGAAATTACCACAAAAAGGCTCATAGAAATTCTAATAAAAACGGTGGTATGCTCGCTACAATACCGTGTTAATGTATACTCACGTAAGGCCGATCAAGAATTCACAGAGAAACTTAAAATGTACAGAGCAGTCGTCCACCAGCATATGAGTGAGCTTTATCACCATTTGTTAATTTGAGATTACCCCAGTCCTCTGCAATGCAATATCACTTTTGCTATGTTATTGATGTCCTGAATTTTTGCACAGTCGATGCAATAGAGACTCAAACGCGAAAATTCCGAATGATTGTAGACTACATACCTTATTAGATGTATGGTAGTGAAATTTGTAATTTTAAGCATTTCAATGCTGATGACTGGCTCATGGTGGTCGAAATCTCATATGAAATTTCGAGCGTTCGGTCGTGTAATTCACATGCACCACAACCGACCTTTGTGATATGCTTCCACTCCGTTCTTCTGCAGCAATGGAAGCCACTTGCACAATTCTTTCTCGTGATTACGTAAGTTGTGCAGATGCCATCACTGCACAAGAAGAAAATCAGTTCGCGATGAGCCCGAGGAGGCCGGCATATTAGTGCAGATCCGGAGTTACTTTTCGGAGCTCTAGGAGTTTACAAGTAATTTACGGATATAATTGAAAAATTGCGGATTTATCAATAAGCATGGAAACCAACATTGCAGAAGCATCTGTTGCGTCGTAGGTGATGACCAATCTTCTCTAATTTAAGATCAATTTCATCAAGCTATCTAGAAAAGAGAGAAAAAAGTAGTAAAGGAAATAGTAAAGCTAATAGTAAAGGAAATATGATCATATGCTTCGTTGATGATGCATCATATAGATGGCACTAAATCTGGTTCGCCTTGACAATGATAATTTTCTCCCTGTCAAGTTTTAAGTTCATCATTTGCCTATAGAAGATGCATATGAACTTAAGAGTTTGGACAAGGGTGTAGGCTACTCATTCCGAGATTTACTGACCAATAGTGCAGCTGAAATATGTTATAGACAATGGTGCATCACAAACACGCAGTCACCGGCTATCCAGAAGGTAATAAATACGAAAACAAAGAGCTTTTGAAATCACGACGCATTTCTTGATTTGAGAATAGATATATCTTGAGATTTTACCATTGACGATTTCCGGACAATTCTATTAGCCCGAGATTGCATGAGTATTTTTTCAGGGGTTAAAACCAAATGCCATTCTTCATTGCGAATCATGTTTAGTTTAGCTACATATTGAGGACAAATCTCCTAAAGATTCTTAAGTTCATACAAGAGCTCTTTTCGCTTATGCTAGTCGTGTATTTTCTCTGCATAGTGCTGGTGCATCTTTTCGATATTTTCTGGAGCGATTGTTCACAATAACGACCGGACATAAGTCAACAATATGCAACACCAAAAGAATCACACTTCTAAGTTCTGAAGTTCGTATATTTACTTCACCTCATTAGTCCATTCGTAGGTCGCTTTAACATCCCCACATGAGGCGCAAGGTGGCGAAATCCGGAGGTCAATAGTTTTCCAAGGGAGAGGCTTTAGACTTAAACGAAGCAGGATTTACAACTTTCAAGTTACATATCTAGCTCTATCAGTCAGCAATAACCTCCCAAAAAGGCCATTTCTGTTACTTCACTCAATCATATTCACTTTATTTGTTTATACACCACAAGTCGTGTAACATTTTCTAATCGTTTCACGTCAATTACTTCTTGAAGCACTTGTCGTAGCCAACAAGAGTAAATCTGAACTTTACATCACCCTCGTTGGTTCTCTTCCAAGCCTTACTCAAGTTCTCCTCCGAAATGTCAATGGTCTCGACCCATGGTTTGATATTGTGCTCGGCAGCGAACTCAAGCATGTACTGGATTTCGTTTGGTGGACCAATACCAGAACCCTGGACAGAGGTGTTATTCATAAGCAATGAGAATGGGGAAATAGTGATCGTCTCAGTTGCTGGAGGAGCAGTGATGAACACAAAGTTACCACGAGGCTTGAGCATCTTCAAGATTGTGTCAACCGAACTTCCACTGAAGGAGCTTCCGGTATTGACAATAAGATCCAAAGTGTCAGCGAATTTCTCGACAAAGTCTGGGTCGTTGGTGGCAGCAAAGTGGTCTGCACCAAGCTCGGCAGCGACTTTCTCCTTGGCGTTGGTACGGGAGATGGCAGTCACCTCAGCACCAAGAGCCTTAGCGAAAAGAATGGTCATATGGCCAATACCACCAATTCCAACAACACCGACTTTAGTTCCCTTGCCAACCTTGTGTTGGAGAAGCGGAGAGAAACCGGTGATACCTCCGCAAAGAAGTGGAGCAGCGTACTTGGTCTCAAGACTGTCTGGGATCTTAAAAGCAAACTGGGAGTTCACTCTAATGTGAGAGGCGTTACCACCAATGGTGTTCACACCGGTGTCCTTATAGGTTCCAAAGTAGGTACCGACATTGTTTCTGCAGCTACTCTCGAGCTTGGATTCACATGCAACACAGGTGTTGTCACAGTCACATTGAGCACCAATACCGACTCTGTCGCCGAGTTTGAGGCCGTTCTTAGCGTTTGGACCAATTTTGACCACCTTACCAATGATCTCATGACCCACAGCCACTGGAGCGTAAGGACGCCCCCAGTCGCCGTTGGCAGCGTGGATATCGGATCCACAAATACCGCAGGCCTCGATCTCCACGTCAACATCGTAGTCTCTGAACTCTTGAGGCTTGTACTCAAAGGTCTTTGGGTTCAACCAATCGTCGTAGTCGACAACTCCGATAGCTTGGAAAGTTTCTGGATAAACCATGTTGTGTTTAGATAATGAGGAGAAAACGTTTGGGGAGGTAAATCGACCGTCTATTTATACTTTTCTGGTTTAAGATGTCACTTGCTTGCTCAACCCTATGGATCTACCTCCAGCACGTTGAGCGGCGATTATGTCACATTCCTAAAGAAGCATATCTCCGTGCTCCCTAGATCGGGGCCGGCGGAAACTTTGTTGGATTCCTGGTCAAAATTTGCGCTGTAAGAGTCCGCAGTGCCGACAATGCAGCGGCGAGCAAGAGAGCGGAGTTAAAATCCACTTTGGGAAATGTACAGGCACCTCCGCTTGGCGAAGAGTCCAATTGGTTGGGGTGGGCGAGACTTGTCTTCAATATAGAACACTGGCCCACGCTTATCGAAAAAGAAATAGAAAAAGAAAAAAGCAGCTACCCGACGCGATGATATCACTATGCGCTTCCGCTGACTAAACTGCGGACATCAACTTCGCAAGCAAACCCTGAGGACAGGAGGAGAAATTTGTGGAGAACTTCCTAAAAGTAAGTGGCGAAGAACTATTGACAAAAGGCTAGAACTGACTCTTCCAGGACAAGAGATCTCAGGAGATTTATCAGTCTTTCCCTCAACCTCATACGATAGATAATTTCAAGAGTTTCAAATAGAATTCTCAGCAGTGTTGAATAGCACTCAGTACAACTCAGTAGCATTCAGTAGCACTAAGTAGCACTGAGCAGCTCTAAGTAGCACTAAGTAGCACTAAGTAGCACTAAGTAGCACTAAGTAGCACTAAGTAGCACTAAGTAGCACTAAGTAGCACTAAGTAGCACTAAGTAGCACTAAGTAGCACTAAGTGGCACTAAGTAGCACTAAGTGGCACTAAGTAGCACTAAGTAGCACTAAGTGGCACTAAGTAGCACTAAGTAGCACTAAGTGGCACTAAGTAGCACTAAGTAGCATTCAGCAGCACTAAGTAGAACTAAGTAGCACTAAGTAGCACTAAGTGGCACTAAGTAGCACTAAGTAGAATACTCATAGCAAGGTTCGATGGGACCGACGTATTTGGTAACAATAGCCCAAATTCCTGTCCCACTTCTGAGTAATGGTTGCTCTTGATTGTTCTCCGGTATCTGGTCTACATCGACACTTAGAGAAGCACCAATGCGTGCTGATGCACAACCAGTGAGACAAGGTCAACTGCCAGGGGTGATCAAGCTTTCAGACAGGACGCTTCCGCTTTGGTTGTTCGGCAATTTGAATAGTGTCTGAATTTGTGCTTTGCCGTCGTTCCGCCACCATATCGTGAGCAAAAACAAATTAAGTCTTTCAGCTTTCAGCAACCTCATATGGTGAAGTCGCAGCAGCGAAAAGCTAAAATTCTTAATATAAAGGTGAATTAGCTCCGAATATGTGACTGAATTGGCCAAATTCTCTAAAAGCAGTACATCAGCAATATTTAATCGTACTCTCCTCAAAACTGTGTAACACCGGACACCAATTAAAAGAAGCCCAACAACCACATTCAATCATTCTCCCATCCAGACTGTATAACTCCGGTTGCCGAGTGAGAACAGCAATTATGTCATTCTCCTTCAACATTCGGTCCGCATTCACCATTCCAATAAAATCCACGAATTCATCATCTCAGTTTCCACGGAAGAATGCTTTGAATTCTTTTTTAAAAAAACCCACCCCACGGCACTATCCTCCCATATTAATTGTAGGTAGTTCTGCACCCTGGGGGTTATTTACTGCACACGGCTGAGAAGTATGCAAGAGGAGTTTATGGCTGGTCGGCCCCAAACGTGCCGAGATTGAGGTAGCCGCAAATGTGATTGTCGGAAACAAGACTAAAAGCAAACTTCATGCACGGATAAGATAAATGGAATACGCAGTGTTTCCTTAATTGGCTTTATTAGTTTTTGGTGCTTCAACTTCTCTGCCGAGGGGTTCCATCATCACCGTAACTTGTCTTATAGCCCAATTATAATTGCCAACACATGAAAATACAGAAAGATACTATATGTTTTTGCTCTGGATTTCGTTTATCCACATTCTTTGAAACCTGTTCTTTCTCTTTTCGAATCTTCCTTACTTGGTCCACTTTATCCTAGCAATCAAGCCGCACTCCGGCTACTGATTGGATGTCACGGGTAACCAGAAATGGCTCTTTTTTCTTTTCGCAGCCGATACTATGAGCGCGCGCTCGGTCACTTCAGCCGGTTCTTTGTTACATTAATCACGCACATCACTTACTCACAATCTCAAACTTAGATTGATTACAAGGCTTGAAGTAATTGAAATGTAGCAAATTTTGTAAGAGAATTGGGGAGGGTGCTGCCTAAGATTAGAATGTGTAAATGTGCGGATCTCATATGTTTTAGATGGGGAATATGAGAGTGTGGAGTGTCCTACTACCACCCGGACTCTTGCTCGGTGAAATGCAATCTACACCGCCGAAGTAGGATAATGCCAAAAATATATAAAGACTTGCAGATTCGATTGATTGATTTTCATCACTTACCATTCGACTAACAATGACATCACTGCTTTCATCAGTTAGCTCAACACAGGACTACGATCCAAAAGAGTTTGGTGAGGCTCAGCCAAATGACACAGAAGACTTAAGAAGATCTCTCACCAATAACAGAGGAGTCCAGTCCATCATCAGCAAACTTGAAGAGTCCATCAATGATTTAGGTCCACTCGAACAGGGCTACGATGTGGAGAAAGTGCTCACACACCCAGATCCACAATCTACTTTCCATCCAGACGATCCATGGAAATATCCTACTGACAAGGAATCGCAGCTTAGAATTGTGGAATTTGTGCCTGACGATAAAGCAAACCCCAAGAACATCGGAAAAGGCACCAAGTGGGTTTACACTTTTATTTTGGGTATGGTTTGTTTTGTTGTTGCATTGGGGTCTGCCATTGTCACTGGTGATCTTTCTGGTCCTCTGGAATACTTTGGTGTTTCTGAGGAAGTGATTATTTTGTCTTCGGTAACTGTGTTTGTGTTGGGTTTCGGATTTGGACCGTTGATTTTTGCTCCTTTGTCGGAGGAAGTGGGGCGTAAACCTATCTATGTGGTCACTCTTGGTATGGCCGTGATCTTTATTGTGCCATGTGCTGTTGCTAAAAATATCGGTACGCTTTTAGTCTGCCGTTTGATCGACGGTGTCTTGTTTAGTGCTCCTATGACTTTGATTGGAGGCTCCTTGGCTGATATTTGGGAAGGTCCTGAAAGAGGAGCAGCAATGGCAGTTTTTTCTGCAGCTCCATTCTTGGGTCCAGTCATGGGCCCTATCTTTGGAGGTTTGCTTGGAGACAACGCACCCACATGGAGATGGATCTACTACACTTTCCTCATCATTGCTGGTTTCTTCTATGTTGTCTTCATCGCAGTAGTTCCAGAGACTCACCACTCGACAATTTTGAGGAAAAGAGCTGCTACGCTCAGAAAGAAGACCGGAGACAACACTTACATGTCAATCGCAGAGTTGCAGGTCAGATCAAAAGTAGAGGTGGCAAAAGTGTCCCTCTTGCGTCCATTCTTGCTTCTTCGTGAAATGATCGTGTTCTTGATGACAATGTACATGTCTGTCGTCTACGGTCTTCTCTACATGTTCTTCTTTGCATACCCTGTTATCTACATGGAAGGCAGAGGTTGGTCTGCTTCGAAAACCGGTATCATGTTCATTCCAATTGGTGTGGGTGTTCTTATTGCTACAGCTGCTGCTCCATTTATCAACTTGGATTATAACAAAAGAGCCCAGCCTTACCGTGACAGAGGCGAGCTTCCACCACCAGAGCTCAGATTGATCCCAATGATGTACGGATGTTGGTTTATTCCTGCTGGACTTTTCAGTTTTGCCTGGTCTTCTTACAACTGGTTGAGCTGGGCCGGTCCATGTTTCAGTGGACTTGCATGTGGATTTGGGTTTCTCTGTCTTTACAATCCTGCCAACAATTATATTGTTGATTCATACCAGCATTATGCAGCAAGTGCTTTGGCAGCCAAAACATTTGTCAGATCGGTGTGGGGAGCCTGTGTTCCCTTGTTCACCATTCAAATGTACCACAGATTGGGTAACCAATGGGCAACTTCCTTGATGGCATTTATTAGTTTGGCATGTTGTGGTATCCCATTTTTATTTTATTGGTACGGAGCCAAAGTCCGGAGCTTCTCGAAGTACGCATACTCTCCAGAGCTTGGCAATTAATGAGTTGGAGATATAGATCTCCGGAACTTGACAAGCAATAATTTAGAAATAGAGGTGTTGGGAGCATGTCATGCATTATATTGGAAATAGAGACATAAACATATTTAATGAGATTAAAGAGTAGCTTGAGCAGTTTGTATGTCCACAAATTGCTTTCCAGCAGCGAGTATAAGATTTATCTTACTTGTAAAATAGATTTCTAAGGTTGGAAATTAATATTGACCCTCATAGTTTGGCTGCAAAATCTATACAAGAGGGGGACAATCTAGAAGTTGGAGCATGAAATGGTTAAGAAAAGATAGAATGAAGAGGTGATTCTATACTCAAAAGCTTACTTGAACAGTAAAATGTGCAAGTTACAACAATTTTCTCTAAAATTTTAATTACACTTCGTGATTCTCCGCTCATTTACTCCATATTTTCGCGTCGGACTAAACTTCGCATGGCAAACATAATAACCTCCCGAATCCACACCATATATTCCATAATTATGAAAAGGGACCTCGATGCGTTCGAAAAGTTTCACCAGCAGCGGAAAAGACGTCCTTTAGGAGATATTTCTGTGGCTCAAAATATTGCCAAGTGCCTACATCCAAAATCTCAAGGTAAAGGCATCAAAATCTCCCATTTAAAACACCTTACAAAGACTCCGTCCCCGAGTCCACGAGACAAGAACCTTAACTCCATCCTCAATCTACATCATCTCATCAATAAAATAGAGAGCAAGCCAACTTTGGAGGAGTCAGTTTCGCTTCTTAAGTCCACCAGCAGCGAAGATTCGACTAAAGCAAGCAACAAAAGCGGCCAAAAGAATTCCCATTCATTTTACAGGTCTTCAGACGAGAAAAAAACTGCTGTGGATTACAACAGTATTGTAGCAGACAGCAATCGTGCCATCGAGAAGTTCGACAGCTGGTACAAGATCAACAACTACGATTTTACATGCAAAGATCCAGTCACCAAGCGTGGGGAGATGAGCGACAATGAGATGGCAATCGAATATCAAAAAGAACCTCAAAATTCAGATAATCCAGGAGATTCAACCCATACGGTTCGCTCAGTCAATGTGGCAGGAGACTCCCTACTAGCAGTCTCTATAAATGACTACAGCGAGGTAATACTCATCATGAACAGGAGCAAAGAGATGCTTAAGCCACTAGACATCATATCTCTTGGACAATATAAGAAATACACCGTGAATGGCTTGCCCACAAAGGTCTACTCCACATGGAAAGTCTACAGATAAGAATTGAAGATACTCCAAGAAGAGTGAGTAAAAAGAGAAAAGGACAAACCAATTCAAATAGGAAACAAATATCCATTCTGACCGATGATTCACCAGTCATTTTCCATCCACATCAAACGGTTTCATATAGCACCTTTACCCATTTCATGTTATCGTCTGACTTCGGCATTTCATTACCGCATTGGGATTCCACGTGAGTTGACAATAATTATCGTGGCTCGAGTTGTGGGATCTTCCGGAACATTTTCGGAATTCAAAAGTCAGACTCAGGAAAAGTAAACATTGCAATTAACCTAGATTTACTTTCAATTTCGATGCCCAGACTTGCTACCACCTCAATTCACGGAGGTAACGACGCACATAGAGTGTCAGATGTGATTCCTCCAATCAATATCGCTACCACCTACAGATACACCTCTGATCCAGAGAAACTTCACAGACTTGCAGTTGATCCCAGTGGAGAGGAAGAAGTGCCCACCGATATTGTGTACTCCCGGTTGGCACATCCCAATGGAGTGATCATTGAGAAAATCGTGGGGAAGATCTTTGACTCACAAGCGGTGGTGTATTCCTCTGGACTTGGAGCTTTCCATGCTGCCATGACGTACTTCAATCCTAAGAAACTCTGCATTGGCAAAGGGTACCATGGCTGCCACGGCATCGCCAATATCTTGACCAGAAACTACGGCTTGAAACAGCTCACACTTTCTGACGAAGACTTAAACCAATTGGAGGAAGGCGATTTGGTTCACGTGGAAACTCCAGTGAATCCTGAATCCTGGTGCTTTGACATTCAGTACTTCGCCGATAAGGCCCATGCCAAAGGTGCGTTCCTTCTTGTAGACTCTACCTTTGCTCCACTTCAGGATCCATTTGCTTTTGGCGCAGATATGGTGATGCATTCGGCCACTAAGTACTTTGGAGGCCATTCAGACCTACTTTCTGGACTCTTGTTGACTAAAAGTGAGAAGACATATGCACAGTTATTCCAGGACAGAATCTACTTGGGAACCAACATTGGAAACTTGGAGGCTGCATTGCTTGTGAGAAGTTTGAAAACGTTCGAGATTCGTCTCAAACAGCAGAGCTCTTCAGCTACAAAATTGGTAAAATACTTGAACGACAACATGGACAAATTTCCAAACTTGAGCAAGGTCCACCATTCCTCATTGCAAAAGGACGATTTTGTTGAAAAACAGGTGAATGGGGTTCATTCACCAACCTTCTCCATTGAAATGAAGAGTGAGGACTTGGCCAAACGGTTGCCTTCCCGGTTGAAGTACTTTTTCCATGCCACTTCTTTAGGTGGAGCTGAAAGTTTGATTGAGTGGAGATGTATGTCTGATGTTACTGCTGCACCAACATTACTACGGGTCAGCATAGGACTTGAGGATGTCCAGGATTTAATCGATGACTTCACACAGGCACTTGAATTGTGAAATATGTATACATTTAATATTACAAATGGTGGATATAAGTGGCAACGATCAACGTCGCGCTTATTGTCTGCGCCTGGAAAACCGTATTTTCACGTAGAACGACCCGGTGCTGTCTCTGAACGACGTCACCATACCTGGGGGCGCTGGTGGTTTGTAATTAGGATTTTTAATCTGGGTTCTGTTGATTATGAGCTCGTTGTAGCCGTAGATGTCTGGTACACCAAGATCAATACCACCAGGCAACACACTGGAAGGCATTGGAGTACGGAAGTTCTTGGGAATGTCTGAAAGATCAGGCAAGGTTGTCTTGATACCACGCCCAGAGTGAAGAGCACTTCTTCTCGATGCTGTACCACGAACACCAAACAGAGCAGAGTTTTCGTTATAGGTGAAGGCGCTTTCATTGTTGAAATGTCTTCTTCTACGACGCAGCTCTCTCTCCATTTCCTTATCAATCTTTTCAATCTCCAGTTGTGTGAGTTTGCCCATGGATGGGGAAAAATCGGCCACCATTCCTGGGTTTCTTAAAGTGCTGACGAAATCCTCCGCCGTATCAGGGCCAAATTCAGGATTAAGCACACGCAAAGAAGGCAAAAAGTGGGATCTGATCTCATCCTCACGAATGAAGGAACCGTCAAAACTGTAGCCAACCAAGAATAATGCCTTGTGGTAAAGCTGTGTCTGCTCTCTGATGCTAAATGCAATAGCCGTAGCAAATTCACCAGGCAAACTTAATTCGTCGCAAAGAATGGATGCGAATTCCTCTGGGTCGCTTTCGCCAAAGTTCAAGATATCCCACTCGAATTGATCTGTGAATTGGGTATTGTTGATGATAAGATCAATCTTGATTGGGACTCGGATTTCTCCCATGGTCTTATCTGGCTTCTTTTTGTAGTCCTTAATTTGTTCGGTCGCGGCCGCTAGAACAGTGTGGAAGTGTTGTTCCAGGATGAACTTATAGTCTTCAATAAGCGTACGCACGAAATTTTCCAAAGGATATGTCTCATCATTGAGATCCCAAAGAAACGTGTCACGAAGCTTGAATCGGTCTCTTTCTTGGTCGAAATCCAATCTTACAGGCACCAAATGCTGTGGCTTGCCTGAATTCAAAGTCTTAAGCAACTTTTCGTTCATTTGAGCCTCAGTAAATGGTATGCCCGGCACTTTTGTGAACGATTTGTTTTGATGAGGCAATACCACCAGTGTCGCCGTGTTGCTGACACCATTTCCGTATCCCTGATAGCCTTCACCCCAGATGCTGTTGTTGTATTGGTTTTTAGCAGACGCACTGATGGAGTTCATACGCAACTGCTTGATGCTATTGTATGTCTTGATATCAAGAGCCATTCTCTCCACCATCTGTTTCTGTCTCTTACTTTGGACGGCTGATTTACTGAGGAACTGCTCGTCTCTCTTGATGATATCTTCATACACTTTTACAGCCAAGGGGACTTCCTCACCTCTCTCCTTGAGCTTGTCTGACCATTCAGTAGAGGACTTGAGTGGCTGCAATTGTACTTTGCTCACCGAGTCTGGGGCGAAACGAGGCGGTAGCTTGACTGTTTCCTTGGTTACCATGCTGGCAGCAGCTTTCGTGATGGCTGGGTCAGGAGAGGGTAAGCGAGGCCCAACAACACCACCAGCAGCACTTCTGACCGTAGCCATCCCTGAAACACTTCCAGTAGTACCTAATGCACCAGTAACTGCTGGTGCTAACTTGCTTTGGCCCGAAAGAGGTGCACCTGCTACATCAACCGGCACCATTCCGCCAACTGCGGCAGCTGGCTTGACACCGTATTTCGCAGCAGCCGCAGCCGCTGCTGCCGCCTGGAAAGACATGCTCTCACTTGCCTGTACTACCTGATGTGGAAGTTGCTGGCGAGCTTGGAGAGGGATCTGACCTGGGATCTGTTTTGCCATTCCACCAATGGGTGCTGCCTGCGTAGGAGCCCCAGGAGCCCCAGGAGCCCCAGCAGTCATTCCCATCTGCATCTGAGCACGGTTCATATTGACTACCGCGGCGTTTATGGGCCGCTGCATTTTCTGCTGCTGCTGCTGTTGCAAATAAGCCAGCTGCGGGGTTCTATTGTATATCTGCTGCTGGGCGAGGTTCGGGTTCTGGGTCATGCCATGGCCTTGAAAGCTCTGTGGCTGAAGTGCACCAGACTGAAAATTATTGCTCGGCAAGTTCTGGTTCTGCAAATTCTGGCCCAGAAAGGCCTGGTTTTGCAAGTTCTGGCCCTGGCCCATTCCCTGGCCCTGGCGCATAGATTGTTGTTGTTGCTGTAAAAATTGCTGCTGCGCCAATTGCTGCTGCGCCAATTGCTGCTGCGCCAATTGCTGCTGCGCCAATTGCTGCTGCGCCAACTGCTGCCTCTGGTAATACTGGCGAAGAGCGTTCTGAAATTGCGGCTGGTTCTTCAACTCCTGGAGTTCTTGAGGTGAGAGGTTCTGGAATTGTGGAGGGAGCGTGGACATTTTCTGCCTCTGGCGGGCATACTCCTGCTGCAGCTGCTGTTGTTGCTGGGGCGTCGGCGCCGACTGGCCGGGGCCCTGGTTGTAGTTCATTGCTGGTGTGAATTTAGAGTAGAGAAGGTTACTTATTTTGGTTGTTCTTGATAAGGTGGTATGCACACGACCCTGGCGGCTGGTTATGCGCGGTCGAGTTAACTATGGGAGTAAGTGTGCAGTGCGTGTTCAAGTATGGGGATCCAACCATGATACAAAATGGGTACTGAATGGGGAATTATTAGTATGCAAATTTCCTCTATTCAGAGGTTCTGCCTGTTTCTAGTCGAGAGTTGCTAGGCATTATTCATATTGTAGAACTCTCTGTGAATTAATTAATTAATCAAGTTAATTATTTTTCTTCCATGATGGTTGTTAGATTCTTAGCTTCTATGATTAGTCTAACATGGAGCCTGTACTGCGACTGTCCATATAGACGAAAGGTCCACTTCCACTCAATACCACATTTTCTCTTATTACTATAAATGAATTCCATTTCTTCCTGTACTATTGTCGAACGCCTTTGGACTTTTTTCTTGTATCAATTCCCACTCTTTTCAGATCAAGCAAAGACTGAAATTGAATCTCTGTCTTTGAAGTAGATCTATGTGAGTTTCACTTCAACAGGATATCAATTCCATAAATACCGATCATCATGTAAAATAAGATTCAACAAAACTTGGAAAAATCAAAAGAGGTAATAGTTAGAGCCCTCCAAGTAATACGGATCGCAAACATTCAGCTCCACCATCTCACTCTCTCAAAAGGCATCAGTATCTTCATTCACATTTGTACATCCTATTACCACTTTTTAGTTATGATCTCGCTTTCAGAGCTTCCTTATTTTCCCCAACAGCCTTTGTATCTCTCTTCTGAATTTGAGATACACGAATAACTCAGAGATAAACATGGGTTATACGAGCTCCAAAGAAGCCATAGAAGGGATTGTAGGGTTCCACACATTCAAGTAAGGAACTTCGATCGCCAAATAAATGGCTCGGTACTTTAAAGCGGTATTCAAGCTCTGTGAAGTCGCAAATCGTGTCTTGGAAACTTGCTCTTCGCTTTTAGCTTCTCACGTAGTAAGGAACTGTGATTTGACCTTTAAGGTTGTGAAAAACTTGGTGGCTCCAGATGGCAAGAGATGCTCCAGAGGTATCCAAAGCTATATTAATCTATTTCTCAACGCAATCTCTTCTCCTGTAGAATTAGATTGTACCGCTGGCCAATTTACATCTATTCGGAAACGTTTCGCTAGTGGTGCCTGTGTTACAGACTTGGAAAAGGATCTTGAGGATGCAGCTACCATCCACTATTTGCGCAGGTTTATCAACCGTCAGGAAATAGGAGTACGTAGCATCTCATTCAAAGTGATGAGCGAAGTCAAAAGTTTCATTAGAGCTTTCACCAATGGAGTTATTGCCATTCGTGCCCCAACAGTTGAAGAGGATCAATACGGAAAAGGCCAGGCTGCCACGATTGATCTACCTAATAATGAATTCAGACACTTTAGGTCAGAAGTTGGATCATTCTTGCTTCTATCTTCCTTATTACTAAAAGGCTAATCGTAAACATGTAACTGGATGCCACCACCACAAGGTTCAATTGCATGAGATTGACCGCCGTGTTCAGAATTACTCCTGGCATAAAATGATGCCCAATGCCACTTTTTACGTTGCTGAGTTTAGTCTACACAAATTCTGGCGGGTGTGTGACAAAGAAGTCTCACTAGAATTCTGCGTTGAGCCCCATTTTCATGGCCAGTACCAATGGGAAAGTCAAAATGCCAATCAACGAGCCGGCCAAGCTAACTTGAGACACCAAATCGAAGAATTTCACGACGATTTTGGTAGGGCAGGTATTCAGTGTGTGGCACATCTAACAAAAACATATTACCTAGTGTAACAGCCTTGGGAGCCGTAGGTTTCATGTTCAACCATATATCTGATGACTGCCACAAAATCTTGAGAAAGAAGTTGACAAAGAGAAAATCCAGTCAAAGAAAAATTCCGAGGATATTCGGCGGAATCACAATACAGTAGATTTTGATGCATGTACAATCTCAAGGAGTAGAATGGCAAACACGATTCCAACTACATTTTGCAAATATTCAGCGAACCTCTCCACAACTGACCCATGCTGTTCATTACAATCATCCAGAGACATCATCACAATGGCTTCAGAAAGGGTACTTTTATGGAGTTACTGAAGAAGATAAGTGCCACCCTTATTCCACTTGAATAATTAATCCGTTAAATAATATACAATAAGCCTCAATATAAACTGTGCGTATTTACGACATGAAATCAAAAATGGACTTCATGTTCACGTAACGCCGGCCACAGTCCTTCAAGTACCGGTCAACCACTTCTCTGCAGTGACCAAACAATGCTCTGTTTTGCTCAGCCAATGCATTCAACTGCCCTTCGCTCAATGCCTGAACCGCATTGTTATTGTAAGCAAGAGGTCGCAACTTTCCGCTCTTTGCTTTGTCGACGTCGAAAATCGCATCAAAGTAAAGAAGCTGATTATAAAGTGCCTTGTCGCTGTATTTGTATCTCATGACGCCTTTACAGCCATGGGCTTTTCCTGAAGCCCCAATACACCTCTTTCCATAAACAGAAATCTGTCTGGTTTTGATTCCGCAAGCAGAGTCATCGCAAACCACCCAGCCAGCGTAATAAAGAGCCAAATGCTTCCGGATCATGCTTTCAAGCTGTGCGGTCAACTTCAAGGTGGGGAAAACGTAATCACACTTAGAACAGCATACACCATTGAAGGTGATCTTGTAATCTTTTGATGCTAGAATTCCACCGAAACGGAACTTTGCACCACAATTGCATTGCAACACCATGAAGCTCGACTGGCGGAATCTGTCAACATCGGAGATATTAGATTCCAAAGGTGCGATCTCATTGTCACCAGCCTCACTGTTGCGGAGTCTCATAACATACTTTCTTGTGTCAATTCCCAAAGAAGTGGCAACTCTCATCATATCAATTCCATCGATTCTGTTGACAAGTCTTTCAACTGGCGCATAAATTTGCTTCTCCAAGTAATACTCACTGTCAGGTTTGAAACTGCCCTTGTTACTCAATACTTCTTGAATTGCACGAGCACGCTCTGCTGGATTTGATGAAGTGTCACTCTCCTCCGGTGCAGTTATAACAAACGTGATGACACTTCCGGCTTTCACAACCTTACCCTCTTTTCTCAACCTAAGAGCAACCTGCACTGGTGGCATTGTTTTTCCGTTAGGATAATTGTTGGGGTCCTTGGATAAACGAGTGTTGATTTGGTACTTGTCGACAGAAAGTTCGTTGTTTTTGACCTTTGTTTTGACACCCTCCAAAAAATCGTATACCTCTGAGAGTGCCTGTTCAGGATCAGTGTCAGAGAGCAATTTTTCCAACACAAATGTAGAAACTTCTTTTGAGAGCGGGCAATACTCACGACGTCTCATATCGAGACCCTTGACCTCCAAAGCAGTCACTTCTTTACCAGTTTTTCTATCCAAAGAAACGTTCATGGCTGCATACTTCTTCTTGGCATGCAAAAGTAATCTTTTGAACACATTATCTGTGTCAATCTCCAACAACTTGTATCTCTCGTTAACCTGAACTTTGAAATCGTCACCAATCTTCAAGGCTTGAGCCAAGGTGACAACACCAGTATCAATCATGACCGAGTCTGTATCACCATAGACAACCCGCAAACCAATCAGCTCTGCCAATTGTCTTGTGTCCATCAAAATTTCTCTGCCCTTGTTTGTCACCAACATAGCCAACGGCTTAGCGTAGAAACGCGAGTTCACATAACCCAAACAGCCATACATGGAATTGGCAGTCAATTTCAAAGCTTGTTGTTTGATATCATATTGCGCACGCTCCTCTAGAGAAATCTTTGGATCTTTGAGTAACTTCTTCACCTCACGACGTCTAGAAACCAATGTGTTCAACAATCTGGGTAGCACACCAGGATCTGAATCACGCTCTGGAATGTTTGGCAAATCTTTCTCCTCATCATGACTAATGTTGTAAGCATCTCTTTCAACAGTCGTGAAGCAGATGTTGAACTCTTGAATGATACTTGGATACAAGGAGTTGAAGTCCATGACCAAGATGTAGTTCTTATGTAAACCCTTCTCGGGCTCAAACACCAAACCACCTTGATACTTTGGCTTCTTGTTAGAGGTAACTGTTGTAGCATCATCCTCATTAGCCTCAAGTCTTGCCTCTTGTTGATGGTTCGTGTTCTTGTGGTATCTGTCTTCCTTGTCAGGAACAATATAGTTGTTTCTATTGAACTCGTGCAACAAAATGTACTCATTCCGTCCAGCTCTTGTTCCGCTCAATGTATGCGACCAAGCATTACCTGCTAAGTTCGTCAACTGCTTTGAAAGCGACAAGATCTGAAGGGCAAATGCAATTTGAGCCGAGATCAAGACTTGGGAGATGTTTTCCTTGAGAGGCATCAACAAGAAAGTAGCATCCTCAGCATAACGGGGATTCTGGAATTTGACTTCCACGGCAGTGTGTTGCTTGTGACAAACCACATTATACATTTCCGGCAAATCCCATGACTGACACTTAGGAGTTAAGGATTGACCCAACTCGTTGGCAATATCGCATAGAAGACGGCCTTGGAAAATTTCACGAATTAGCAAGTTGTTGTTGAAGCCATTACCTTTGCCAAACCTCTCAGGCCAAGCCTTTCTGTTTCTACGACCCATGGCAGACCACGTAGCTACCTTCAAGTCATGCATACGATGAACCAACACGTCCAAGGAGATATTCTCCAACCTGTGACCAACAAGCACATCTGGGTCTGCATTTTTGATCAAGGCGGCCAAGCAACCAAGCATGGAAGCTTCGTTGGGAAGCGCTTTCAAGTTCATTCCAGCTTTCTGTGCAGCTTGTTGTATGCCTGGTGGGAATCCAACTGCGCCAATAGGACGAACCAATGTCACTAGGTCATCTGGCTTGAGATTTTCGTCGATCGGAGCATCCTGAGGAAGATCTCTATATGTTGCAATTGTAATACAGGCCACTTCCTGTTTGTTGGCTTTGGCGTTCATGATGGTCTGCACCGAAATGGCAGTGGTGTTCAAGCTTGGTGGGGGAATATTAGAGTTGACAATAGGAAATATGCACGTTGGAGATGACACAGCTACCTCGACTTGACAGTGTGATGCATTTTGAATTGCCAGGAAATCAGCGTTTTTGATATCCAACCAACATGGGCCCATAATGTTTCTCTGCAATACAAAAGACTCGAACATACTGGAATTGGTACCGAAGATTCGCAGGAAAGTTTCACCTTCAAGCTCCGCCGGCATCACCAAGTGTCTGTTTTTGTTGGTTTTGTAAGGCAAGAGAATCTTAAGGTATTCGCATTCCTTTGGAACACCTGGTAACTCGAAGGCATACTTTTTAACTTCTGGCTTTGCTCTGAGACGATCTAGACCGTAGTTATCCATTAGAATAGGAGCAATTTCTTCGTGTACATCCATGGCTGTGACTACTTGGTCAGTTTCCTCGCCGTCAACTTGGCGAAATTGGCGAGGAAGCACATATAATTCACGGTCCATACCGTTGATCTGCACAACTCCTGAAACCAATTTGCCGTCTTTGGTCAAGACTTTACCGAAAAGAAGAAGCGAGCTGTCGGCCTCTGCGTAATCGAGCCAGAACATCTTGAAGGAGTCAGAATCACCCACGGTGGCGGAATCAAGTTTTTCTGTGTATGAGATCGACAGGTACTTCACCGGAGATGAGGAGGGAAGGTCTACAGCCTTCACAGAGGAAATTGTAGCACCCGAGTTACGAGCTGGAGCCGATGTTCGTGGTCTTCTTCTCACAACCACGTCGTCATCTTCGCTGTCAGATTCCTCCTTTGCACCGGATTCTGTCTTGAGGGTTGTTTCTAAGTCGGTGACAGAGTTTGCAGGTGGCGAGACGTTCCGTTTCGTGACGCTTTTCACATCTAGATCGTGCAGCATGTCTTTCTGATTCAAGTTATCCAAAATATCTAAACTTTCTAGATCTTCCGAGCGCTTTGCTGTAGTAACATTGTCAGTTTTCGCCTCGCGCTTGAGCTTTTTGGCACTGGTAGAGAAACTGAACGCTGTGGTTGACGCCTTCTTAGCCTTGGCAGCAGATGAAAACTGCAGCTTCTTTCCCACTTTCTTCACGTCGAAATCGTCCAAAATGTCGTCAATGGACGCGTTGGCAGCAGAGGAAGGCTTTATGTCGTTACTTCTAACAGGATTCCCGCTTGTGCTGGGCGCAAAGAAGCTGTTGATATCGGCTGTTTTAGACACTTTCGTAACTTTTTTAGGTGCTGAACCCTTCTTCTTCTTTCTTACAGGCTCCTCTTCATCAGAGTAATAATTTGGTCTTGTGGCATCATCCCACTCGTCCACACCGTTATCCACGTATCCCTCACCATTATCGTCCACGATAAAGTCATCGTTCATAAGCTGGTCTCGTTTATGCTGACGGAAGGTATCTTCATCCACCTCGTCGTAAATGGCAGAATCTTCGTCGGAAGAAACCGACGCGATGTGACCGGTGCGCCGGGCCTCACGGAGACGTTTAAGCTTGTCTTTTTTCGCTGATCTCGACAGCATGAAGAACAAGAGACGAACTTGAAGATAGAGATACGCGACGCGTGAATAAGATAGTAGGTAGGTTTGTATGGAGGAGCGTGCACTTGACGTAGGATCTGGATGATGGGTGAGTTTTGAGCTTTAGGGGCAGAATTGACTTGTTTTAGAAGATTCGTGTGAATGAGATAGATTGCTTTAAGTAGCCTTGTTACTTTAATTTGATAAGTTTTATATTTTTGGTGGTGATCCCTACGGTATATTTAAGTACTCATAGGTTCTCTACATGGTCTTGCGCGCTATATTGAGACGAATCTTTTAATTGTAAGTGCGCTATATATGATATACATGCTTCCAGTTCGAAACTTTTAAACTTTCAGTGAACCTGACTTCAATAATGCCTCTCGGAATGTATCTTTTTTATGTTCTCTAGCTAAGAATCTTGTGACAATTCAGTTCTGTCTCTACTTTTACTGCTACCATTTTAATTCTTGATCTAATTGTATTTTCTAATCGCTGCCGAATAATGTAGACCAATAAGTGCTCATTACCTCTAAAAGACACCGAACACTGCACGAGTATTTCCTCGTCCACACTCTCACCATCTATTAATCTAAAATCATGCGATAACAACAAATAAACAAACAAGCAGGTTTCTTTCTCTATAGTCAACTCTGGTTCCCAATATCTTTGGCCTTGTTGATCTTACTTGGCTAATGAGGCACCCGCCAAATCCTGGCAATTTCGGGCGACTTGTGTCAGCTCCATGGAAATTGTCTGATATTAAAATTAGAGCTATCTTTTATTATCCTGTACTACCTACTCATATGGACAATTTAGTTAGAAGAGCAGTTTAGTCTGAAGCGAAGAGCGTTTGGCAGCTTAATTTTCCTCTACCGGATAAATGACAGCTTTCACCAGATGGGTACACATTCTGTTTATTATCTCGAGATATAATTTCAAAGTGTAATTTCAAGATATGATTTCAAAGTATAATTTCAAAGTATGAAAAAAGTAGGTTTGCTACGCTTCAATGAGTAGCTCTACAAAATTCTTGGCCGCCATCAAAAGACCACCAGTTAGTTTTCCAAGAAAATAAAATTCAATGGTATCAATCACACAACTCCCTTATCCCGCCTCGACGATCTTATAATTGATGTAGTGCTGCCGAAGGCTGCCCGAGAAATACCAAATACTCCACTGTAAGTACGAGAAAAAGATTCGAACAAAATAATTCTTCGTGACAGAAGTCCTGTTTGCCAAAAGCCTGGAAATTACGAGATTAGCTGGAATTTACGGCTTTAGGAAGCATTTCAAGTCGAATATGTGCAAGCCAATCCTAGACAAGCAAAATGGCCATGGAAATTCTCGTGTAGGTTTGAACAATGTGACACCAAAAAATTCAAGGAATAATTAGCTTGAACCTGATTCCTACTTATCATTCTCGCTAATGCTTTTGTACAATTTCCCGTTGTGATGCAAGTTCCAACTAGAAGACGGAATTTATGCATGAAATACTGAAATATTGGACTATTTTAGGTCCAATACATTATTGCTCTGGCCGTAGCTGACCGAGGCTCAGGTTGTCATCCCAAACAGAGAATTCCATTCGAGATCATCTTGTGCTGAAATATCAGCCAATAACTCTACTCAGGCATTTGTGATCACTTTCAAGAATCTTTGAACACTAGCGAACAGGAAATGTATGAGATGATCTTAGACCGTGATCCGGCAACCTTTGCGTGTATCCACGCCCATGACCCATCTTGTGAAGCTCAAGATGTCTTTTGTTTGGGCAAATTGTCTGTCAATGACATGTATTTCGCTATGTACTTGAGCTACATCACAAATCTGTAGAATCTCGGAATGATATTACTTAGGTCCAATTCAGACGTGACTGACAGTATTGCTCAACATCTTAATAAGCAGGGAAACATCGAGGGTAGCGTGAAGTTGTTTTGGCCTCCTGAAATTGCCTTTCAGGATGTTTGTTTGATAATCAGCGGAGTTGACAGCACGAATTACGTGGACTTCTCCAAAAAGGCCCCCTGTCTATACTGAAGGTATCATAAACAATCAAACGATGAATTACATGGGGTTTGTCTTCGACAAGATGATTACTGACGGCGAGCTTATAGACGATCAGCCGATTGTACTTGTGATTTCGTATGTCACTTCATTATTAATAGATTGGAGCATTCTTTAAGGCATTTGAAGGAACAAATGAGGTTGACGAGTATCTTGATATTATCGACAAGGAAGTTGACTATGCGTATGAATTCCCTTTCGAAAATGTAACTGATTCCCTGGGGAATGTTGTTTCTTCGTTCGATGGTATTTCAATGGATGCTACGGCTGAAGGGACTTTAAGTATGAGTGTGGCATTAAAACGGGGTAGCTATATCTGTTTGGACGAATTGAGATAAGTATATGTGGTGATCTATTATGTAGCTCACGAGGCCACCTTTCTCCAGGCAATCCTGATGAAAAGTTCTTTGAACCCCTAAACATTGTTTTTAACTTTATAGTAGCCGCAACCCCGGTATTCCCAATCCCACCAATGCTCCGAGATACACCTCAAATAATTTACGTGAACTCTCCAAATCCAGGACAATCGACAGTTGTGACTCCAAGAATTAAAGATATCGTTCCATTGAGACTCATTCCAGTTCTAATCCTGTTCTTGGAAAGGCTTCTCTAGCTGATTCTAGACCAACTTCAGAAGCACTGGGATCAACTCGGGACAGCTCAAATATAGCATCAAGCCGCATGCTAATATTTGGTGGAAGCTATATTGCTGCAATGCACGCATTCTCCTCTAATCACTTAAATCAGGAAAGAATTCCATCAGGAAGGTCAAAGCTTTCTCTGAAACATGTATACTTGAAAAGCAAGAATCCTACCTAAGAAAGTATAGCTCATTAAATATTTCTCCCCATTATACTCCCAACTTCTTTTACAAATTAAGAACTGTACTACTATATCGTAACTGTACTATTCATATCAATCTCACATCACAAGTAAAGTCTTCGTTCGATTCAGATCGGTAGAATGTCTGTAACCACATCACTTGTGGTTTAATTGTCTTGCATTTTAAATGATTTCCGATTCATCGCAATAGTATAAAGTGACTCAGAACTCCTGCTGGAATCATTCTTATAACTATTTTGAAGCTCAACACCTCATCAGACTCCTCAGATGTTCCAACAAAGTTGAGCCAGACCTCTTAAAGGGGCTGACATTTTGTTCTTTTATGGTATTACTTATCATGGCTAGAAACACATGATTCACGAGTATTAAATATTGCTGATCTAAGCGAGGTTGGAATTCTAATCGTGAATACAAAGTTCATATTCACAATGTTTCATGACTTTTTATTTTTGGTACTCCTTCCTCAGTATGTTCTCCACATTGGTTGCGAAAAGATCTTGGTGAGAAGTTAAAGATGACGAGCAAGAGGTCCGAGGCCACAGTAGTGATCCAAATACTCAAATGGTTTAACGATAAAATAAATTCCAATAACAGCCCTAAAATCCAGCAAATCTTGAACAGTTTATTTTCCTTCACTTTCTCATCTCACCTACTACTTCCCCATATTACTGCCTGCACATTTGGTAAACATCTACCAGCTCAACTTATCATTGATTCGTCAACTATAACATATCATGTCTTTTGCTAACTTCGACCTTGAGGCCCAGAAATCGGTGGGAACGGATTCTAAAACTCAGTCCAACTCCGAGCTCGACTCAATCATACGCGACACCTCCGTCCAGATCCAGCAATTTGGTCAGTTAATCGGCCAGTTCAGCACTTCCAGAAAACTAGTCGGAACTCGCCGAGACAACTCTGCATTGAGATCCAAGTTAGACGCCCTTCAAACAGAAATTGGAGAATTGCAAAAAGCCATCGGCACGCTCATGGTGAAGGTCAACAAGGCCATGAATGGAGCGACAGGTAAGAAAGGCAAGATAGAGGTTTCTGACCGGCAGATGATGCTCAACGACAGACTAAACAAAGAGTTCCACGATCTCCACAATAACTTCTTGCTAGAGCTGAAGCAGTACTCAGAAAAGAAAGTGGCGTATCCACTTCGAGACCCAGTAGAGCTACAGAAACAAGACGAGACAACACCGCTTCTCAAGAACGGTCAAAGCCAGCGGCAACAGCTCATACTTGACGATCAGGTCAACGATACAGAGCTACAGTACCAAATTGCGCTCACAGAGGAGAGAAACCGCCAAATTGAACGCATTCACGAGGGAGTTGTCGATGTGAATGCGATCATGAAGGACTTGGGATCTTTGGTCAACCAGCAAGGTGAACAGATAGACACCATGGAGAACAACATTCTACAAGTTGGGGCAGACGTTCGTGATGCTTCCAGACAGTTGGTAAAGGCTGATGAGCACCAAAGGAAGAAGAGCAAGTGGTGCACCATCATCTTGGTGGCCCTATGCATTTTTACTTTGATCACGATTTTGGCGATCCTAAGTTGAGTGGAAAAATACGAGAAAAGGGAACCTGAGCGGTATTCTAGGTGGAGGGATTGGTCTGACTCTGTTATGATCAATACAGTGCTCTTATCATTGCCTAATTAGGCAGAACTGCGAGGCTTCAAATGAAGAAGTTAAACTTGTGTGGATTTTTGTAAATGTGAATGGCCAAAACCAGCATGCAACACGCACAATATCGATCGTTTCATATTAATCACTTCCCTCTTGACTAATAGCATTGGTGGAAAACGCCAATCTGCACAGAATCTCCTATCGAAATTGAAAGGTCAACATCTCCTATTGCCGTGCAGGCTCACGGCTGACTCACCGATTCATCCGATAGTTTCCCCGAAACATATAAATGGCAACAATGTGATGATAACTGACTCAGCAACTATGAGGAACGACTTGGTCATCACGAGAAAGCTCGGGCTAACCGAAAACTTCTTTCGGTGCCGCACCGAGGTCGATTTCTATCGGAACTTTTTTGCTGTGGGTGCATACAATCGAGACTTGACTCAAAACTGGCCATTGGTCTACCGGGCTTTAAGGAAGACCATCTTGGACTACCACATCTTGATCTGTAATGTTTTCAAGGATGTTCTGGCCGGATACACGATATTCCGGCCAATTGAACAGGCAACATTGGGCGACTTGGTGGAAATGTACCCTGCACTGTTCTCTCCACTAGGAAAGCCAGTGAGTGAAGAGTTCATGAACATGCTCCTGCGGAAATTGTACTTCCGCTTATATGAGGAAAAGCCTCTTTTCAAACTAGTGTTTGCTGGGACGCACGACTTGGGTGTGACTTTTGAGCACACGGTGGCAGATGGTGTGGTTGCTCCATATTTCCATGAGGTGTTCTTGAAAAACTTGGCTTACTGCGACAATCTGGATAATGACGCAGAGTATGTTAAGCTTTACGGACCAGCACCTGTTACTGTTGACGTGGACACTCCAGTCTTTGTGTATGCTGATGATGTAGGTTACATCAAACACTCGCTTCCTCCACCAATGGAAATGGGCATGCAAGATCCTAGCATTGATTATGCAGACAACGATCCCGATCACTACTCAAAAGTGGTTCCTGAAGGTTACCCAGAGAGGTGGCCTGGCCGGTTTCCTGCCACAAAGGAGTATTCCGTTGCTTTCAAGTTGATCAACATTCCGCCTGCGCAGTTGAAGTCGATCTTGCTTAGGTGCAAGGAACACAAAGTCACATTGACTTCGTTTATTGCATTCACACAGGCTATGGCATTGCAGCCAATTTACGGCGAGAAGCACCATTTCCTGACGGTAATAGCCGTGACTTTACGTCGGTTCTTAACTCCTGAAGTGATTGACAGCAGCTACTCAGATCTCTTTGAGGACAAGGACTACAAGATAATGGGCAATTATGCACACATGGGACTTCGGGAAACCTTTGCTCCTGTGAAGGATTTCTCGTGGGAGAAAGTGAAATCGGTCAATGATCACTTGGCTCAGACAGTCACCAATAATAAGATCCTCAGCACTATGAAACCTTTCTTTGACGCAGCCGATGAATTGAGTGATAACAAAGAGTTGTTCACCCCGGCTTTGGCCCAAAACAAGGTTGATGGTACGAAAATTTCCAATTTGGGATACATCAACTTACCCGTTTACGAAGCTAAGGCCAAGGAATGGACAATCAATGACATCACATTTGGCCAGGACTTGGCTCCAGCAGCATCGGAGTTCGTTTTAAGTGTTATCTCGACACCACGTGGAGGGCTCAATCTTGTTTTATCTTACTATGACCATTGTTTTGACGACACGGAATACGTCAATTTTGATGAGTTTGCGGGACGACTTCGCAGGCTCCTTTTAGAAAACGCTGGCGTCGACACTTAATTTAATCCACCTGTGTCTTCGGCGTGGGCCTAAACCAATAGACAATAATACTCGAGCTTGTGTGCTCTTTAATGCACAAACACGTAGCTCAACTGACTCCCGACTTAGTTGTGCCATTCACCTATAATCGCAGCCTTTTGGATGATAAGCTCTTGCTATTAAACGTGTTATGCAAAGTGCTAGCAGATTATCGCTCGCGATATTTTCCAAGCTTTTGACTATCGAATGGCAATATTGAGGCTCCTTGAAAACTCCGTGGTTCTTAATTTTTTGTAGGTATTTCAGAACGAAGTGCCGATAGGCAGGCTGTGAGGGCCTTATTATAGTATATGAGGGAGACTCGGCTTTCTCACCTTTATTTGAAAAAGCCGCTTTAAAAGTTGATTTCCACAATAAATTCAGTCTTATTGTTGCTTTTCGTTGTATTTTGCCCGATGGACTTATGGGTAGCTGTTCATGAAATATTTATCGAGAGTATAGCCCGCTGCGACAAAGTAGATAACAAGCAAAAGTATTGATCCTTGAATGAATATCGCCAATGTATCTCAGCCAGATGATGGAAATTTCTATGGAAACAGAGAAACACCACCGTTGGATATGTAAATCGAGGATGTAGACGTTAGGGAATCTGATGCTCACCATTTTTCATAAATACTCCGCTAGATTATCCAGGGCCAGTTGTTTCAAAGGTGGAGAAATCAATTGCTTACAATCATTTCACTGGTTCTGCTGAGTAGTTAAAGGATATATTGGTGCAGTGTAAAAAGGACACTGTGACTCTCACTTCGTATGTCATAGTTAATGGTACATTGATACTTCACCCCATATTTGGATCCGAGCATCATACAGTGACAGTTGCCATGACGAAACTCAAAAGATTCATCAAAAATGAGAAATGCTCTCTCCCGTATTCAAATTTGATGCCATCTGACTATAATAGGCTAGGCCCCATTCGCACCTAGGTTTAGCCCATGAACTCTCGCCAATTAATCAGTGTTCCTGAAAATTAGAAGACAGTTACAAAAAGAAGATGAAGAGATCAGTGGCTTAAAGATATAATTTATGGTCTGAGGCAAACAAAATAAACGGCTTGTACTGGTGTGGAAAAAATCGAGAACTATTAGTGTCTATCTTAAAATAGACCATTTCAGACTCACCAAAAAGTTCTAATTTGGGGTCGATTAGCTTCTCTTTGATTCATATAGCTACAAGCAAGCCATATACTCTTACTTACCCTGTTTTTCAGTAAATGAATTACTCCAGCGTCCGAGAATGTGATGAATTTAACATCGATTGCTCCAGGTTGAACAATGTGGTGATGTGCTACTTGAACCATAATTTGAGTGTATGTCCTTTGAATTTTTTTGATTCATCCAAGACTTTCAAGTAGAATCTTCTAGGAATATCAGCTCTAATGTAAAATTACATATGTTAGATTTCAAAGGAGAAATAGAATATATTAATAGATAGTAAATCTAGTGAGAAAATTAACTACATATGCGCACTGTACAGCTAACTTAAAGATACAACTTGTTCAATAAGGAAATTGCACTTGGCATTGTCATAAGCAGCAGCCAATTTTGATAATTTTCGGTTTCCAAATCATATATTCGACTAACCATTCCAAAGTTCCGCAACATCTACCACCCTTCTCCCATTACACACCATGGATACTGTATTTCCAGACACCGAGCTCCGATCTAGAGTAACGGGCCAATGGCTTCACCAGAATTCCGTTCGAGCGGTGCAGAAGTTCGACTCATTCATTACTATCGACTGGATGGACGATGAGCTTGAGGAACACCGTCAAAGGCTTCTCAAGAAGCGGAAAGTTGCCACTTGGAAAGATGCACTTTATCAGTCGACAAGAACATGGCTCGTGTTGACAGCCATGGGAATAATTATCGGAGTCATTGCCGCTTCGCTCAACATCATAACCGCATGGCTCGCATGGCTTCGCTTGGGCCATTGCTCTTCTAATTTCTACTTGAGTCGAGCATTCTGTTGCTGGAACCAAGATGGAGAACTGTGCCAGGCATGGGACCAGTGGCTGAGGTTTGGTTTATTTCGCTATGTAGCTTACGTGTTATGGCTGGCTCTCTTTTCGTGGATTGCTGCAGTTTTGGTGAAAAATTACGCTCCGGCTGCTGCTGGCTCAGGCATTTCGGAGATTAAATGCATTGTATCTGGATTTGTTATGAAAGGGTTCTTGGGCTGGTCGACCTTGGCCATCAAGAGCTTGGGCCTCCCACTTGCCATTGCTTCGGGACTCTCACTTGGTAAGGAGGGACCTTCTGTTCATTATGCTGTGGCGGTGGGAAACTCTGTGGCTAAATTGTTCCATCTGTATCGACAGTCTGCTTCCAAGGCTAGAGAATTTCTCACAGCCACTTCGGCGGCAGGTGTGGCTGTTGCGTTTGGCTCGCCCATGGGTGGAGTGCTATTTGCTATGGAAGAGATCTCTTCTGTTTTCCAGTTACTGACATTATGGAAATCGTACATCTGTGCACTCATTGCTGTGGCCACTTTGGCTTCACTTAACCCGTTTCGGACTGGCCAGTTGGTTTTGTTTGAAGTCACATACGATACTACCTGGCACTACTTTGAGTTTCCTATGTATGCTCTTTTGGGAGTGTTTGGAGGGGTGTATGGAATTGTTGTTTCTAAGCTTAACAAGAGAGTGGCTGGCTTCCGCAAGAAGTACTTGGTCAATTACGCTGTCAGGGAGGTGGTGACTTTAGCTGTGTTTACATCTAGTTTCTGCTACTTCAATCAGTTCCTCCGTCTTGATATGACAGAAGTTATGCAAGGCTTGTTCTCTGAATGTCTGCCTTCTTCAGAGTCTGAGTTGTGTGATTCAAGTTCCTCTAAGCTTCAATTATTTGGCTCCCTCATATTTGCCACTGTTGTAAGACTGGTATTGACCATCATTACCTATGGATGCAAAGTTCCGGCTGGTATTTTTGTACCATCTATGGCTGCAGGTGCCACTTTTGGTAGAGCAATTGGAATAATCGCCGAGAAGATCTACCAGAGATTTCCAGACCTGCTTATTTTCGCTACATGCCCTGCTGAAGGTAAATGTATTATTCCTGGCACCTATGCTTTCATCGGAGCCGGTGCAGCTTTGAGTGGAATCACCCACCTCACTGTCACCGTCGCCATTATCATGTTTGAACTTACAGGTGCTGTACGGTATATCATTCCAACCATGATTGCAGTTGCTATCACTAAAATGATCAATGATCGCTGGGGTCAGGGAGGTATTGCTGACCAGATGATCGTATTCAATGGACTTCCCTTCATTGACCCGAAGGAGGAGTTCGTGTTCAATTCTACAGTTGGTGCTGCGATGTCTTCTGTGACCGTTGTTTTCACCTCGAAAGACGAGTACTCAATGGCTGAAGTACGCCGCATTCTCTCGGAAACTCCGTTTCGTGGCTACCCCGTCGTTTTGTCGGAGAAAGAACCCCAAATTGTGGGACATGTGTCACGTTCAGACTTAGAACATGTTCTCCGTGACAGCAACTCTCTGCAAGAATGCAACTTCAGAGTCTCGCCTCTGCCTCACGAGGGAAGTCTCAACCTTGTTGGAATTATCAATACTTCGCCTCTCGTCGTGAGCATCGACACCACGCTAGAATACTTGCTCGACATTTTTGTCAGACTTGGTCCAAGACAAGTACTTGTTGAGAAAGATGGTTTACTTGCTGGAACCATTACCAGAAAAGACATTCTTAGATACGAGTACACTACCCATGAACTTCAATCGCCCCATGTTGATGATGGCTTGGATGCGAAAGTGTGGACAGTGTTTGAGATAATAGGGCAGAATTTACGAGCAGGCGCTCAACTGATCGGTTTGGAACGCCTCGCAGCATTTATTTAAGGATATCAGAACTTTATTCCGGTAACAATGCATTAATTATTGTTCTTTCCACTTTCCGTAGTCTCTGTAACCTCCGTACAAGGACTTGAAGTAGGACTTGCCCTGCGAGTCAAGACACTGGCTAACCAATTGCAACTCGACTCTCGACAAAAGTCCAAGGACACTATAGATACCTGGCAAAACAGCTTCATTGACTTCATTAGCCAATGCCTCGGTCAATTGTAAATAAATGTAGTTGACAATCAAGATGTGAGCATACTTTCTCAAGACCTTCTTGTATGATGCAGCTTGGGAGGTCAAAGAGTCGCTTTCTTTGGTAGATCCTTGCACAGGAGTCTCGGAAAGTGCTGTCAACAATCTTGAATACGAAGAAGCAGCAACTTTTGAGTTTTCAAGTGGTCTATTGGTACCTAGAGGACGCATCAATCTTGAAGTCACTCCAATGATCAAATGATAGCGGGAAGAGAGTCTGTATCTGTGAAATAGCACCACATAAGAGACCAATTGCACGACTGCAGTGTATATTGACTCCACACACTCGCTTCTAGGTAGCTCACTCACAATAGCATCTCCAAGAGCTAACATTAGTTCCACAGAGAACTGAGTGCAAATCCACATATGGTCTGAAAGCATGAGCGTAATTGTCGATAACAAGCGAAGCAATGATGATGAATGATTAGCAAGATTATCTATAAGAGAAATAGACAGAATGGTGGAAACAAAAAGCTCGGTATGCTCAGCTTGATGTATCTTCCTGAGCATAGGAGCCAACTTCGAGAGCAAGTCAATCAAGTATGGAATAAACGAATCTGGAGCATTGTCCAATGAGCTTAGAATATGTCTGTAAATCCTGACATAAACCTCGTTCGGCAACTCACTATAGTATTTTGTGAGTTGATTGAGCATGAACTGGACTTGGACCTCATCGTCGTTCTTTTCGCCTATGGCCACAAATAAACTGGAGATGAAAAGGGCATTTGGATAATTAAAAGAACTGCCCTTTACCACAAGAGCAAAAAGGTGTGCTTGGGTCCTGGTAGACAAAGTTTTGGTTCCGATTTCCTTGGTTATAATCTTGACAGTAGAACGTACCTCATCAGAAGCATCAAGAGGAACGTCAGATAGGGCAACCATTTGCTCCTCAATTGAAATCTTCAGTTTTCTGATTGCGGTGACGAATGCATAGCAAAGTTCCAGCTTGAGTTCCTTGATATCATCGTTGGATTTTGCGAGAGGAATGCTGAGAATCACTCGTGCGAGAGCGAGATCGCCTGTCGTGGGCTTCTTCAAGTTCTTCTCAGTGACTTTCAAAGCTTCGTGAACATACTTCGATGATATCACGTCTTTAAAGGTGTTCAAGTGAGCAGTCCATATAGCTCTAGCAACATCCAAAGAGACTTCGATGGTTTCTATATTTGTCGTGTCGAGGAATCTCTTAAGTACTCCCAAGTCCTTTTCAAGATTCGAAGAAAGCGTTGGCTCTTGCAAAATATGCTTCAAAGTATATCTTGAGATGATATTGCTTGGGTCAGAGATGGCATCTTCGGTGATCATATTGAGGTAGTAACTGAAGTATTTTCTGAAAATGCTTGCTGGAAAACAGCAGAAAAGTTCGTCTCTATATGGAACATACACTTTTTTCAAAGCTTTCAGGAAATCCGCCATAAAGTTAGAGAGTTCATAGACAACTTCGCTTTGAGAGGTAAAATAAGAAATCATCTGATGCTTGTCGAAATGCTTTAGCATTCTTTCGAACAATGCTGCGTGAATGTCTTGAAAGCCATCTATAAGAACAGGCCAACGTTCAGCAAAAAGAAGTAACTCCTTGGCATCCAATTTCAGTATGAGCTTTTTCACGTAGTTGACATTTATTAGAGTGAGGTCTCCAGACAACTCTGTCACTCTGAATTTCAAGTAAGTGTCATACTTGGAAGCTTTCTCCAAGAGTCCTACTTTCTTTAGAATGTCAGGTTGAGAGTTAAGGATTTGCTCGCCGTAGATGCACAATACGTAGTAAGCAATTTGAGGCCATCCTGGATGACAGAAGTTATAGTCTTGAAACAAGCCTTCGGCTGCCTTTTGTTTGCTCATTGGACACAAAACAAGTCCTCGGACCATGAGAGTCAAGGATTGCAAATCTTTGGACTCCATGAAGTGCTTTAGAAGATGTGTTATCTGATTTCCTGAGAGTTCATGAACTTTTGGACACAAGACAGAAACCACTTCTTCATTACTCCAAACCTGTGGCACTTTATGATGTGCAGTTGAGTATACTTTCTTTAAGAACTGAGAATAGTCTCTTGCCCGAATGAAACCTTCGGCCAAACTGTCTGCAAGCATTACACTATCCTCGTAAGGGATATTTGACGTTGCATCAACAACTTCAGACCATTTGGAAAGAGCTAAATCTGGATCTAGGCTGACAAGGTACGCGATCAATCTCCAGTTTTGCTCTTTCTTCGTCGTTTCAAAGTCGTAGATCTTGTTGAAAAAACTGGAGGAAAGCGTTCTGTTGACTCTAGCAAGGACTCCAAGCAATTTCTCACTTAACTGAACGAACAGATCGGTTATTTTGATGTACGTAGCCTCACAGAGTTCAATATCCTTAGATGCTAAGTTCGTGATGACCTCTTGGAAAAAGTACTCTGCTCCTTCAGCACTGAGAACAGAAGATGAAGCGACATCTTCAATATGTGAGGAAAGAGACGAAACGTTTTCATCTCCAAATACAGTCGAAGTCAACTGTGATTGCATCATGTCGTAGGTGGTACTAATATTCTCTAGTTTGCGGTTTGCTAGAAGGTTGAGAATAACCGGAAGAGGCTCGGCAAAAAACCTCGCTGTCGACTTCTTTGTGGGCTTGTATGTGGCAGATTGATGTGGGATGTTAATTAAGTTGGCGATGGTCTTAGACCAATGGTTGATGAGAACAGAATCGGTGTGTTCATTCTCCACTAAGGATACCAAGTCTACATATGACTTGAACAAACCCACAGCGGCGTATTCATCGACATCCACATACCCGGTATTCATGATGAGCTCCACGCATTCGAACATGGACTGGAGAAGATTTCCATTGTAACCTTCGATGCAAGATTCCAATACATTGGACACAATCATCACTAGTTTTACTCTTTTGAAGCATTTCGTTCTGACCTCCTGATCTAGAGCATTTTGTCCCAAGAGAGCCCAGGTTTGAGCAAGAAGGTTCCAAACGCCCCCGTGAAGCTTCCACAGCTTGAAATTTTTTCCATTGAAGTCATTCAATCGATCGCATACCAATTCAAACACAAAATGTGTGCGGTTTGGAAGAAACACTGGGATGGAGCCCGAGAAAAGCTTTGAAACAATTTCACAGACATTTTCAGGAGAAGCGTCTTTGCCTCGAAGAAACCGAGTGACTGCTTCAGCGGTTTTTAGGCCGTCCATGGCTGGCAAAATGGGTTTGGAGATTGTGAATGGCATCGCTAAATTTTCTCATGTGCCGGGATGAGAAGAGGCAGACTGGTGAAATGAGAACAAGATGGTTAAAGAAAAAAAGGAGGGCCTGCAAGGTGAGAAATAAAAGAGAAAAGATACTGGAAAACTGTAACTTGGAAAATTCTATCAAGGTTCAGTCATTCGTCTAGTGGGTTGTGAACTCATTGTCCTTATATTCCTATGCCTACCTTCACATCTCACTATATCTAACAGTACACCTACAAAACAGCTCGTAATTATTATGCATTTTCTATGGATCTAGATCAACAAAGTCTCGATCTTATCCTTGATGGAGTAAATCTGGGTCTTGATCGAAGAAGCGTCGTTGGAAGTGACAGAGGCAGCAATCACTGGTCTGGACACTCCACAGGCTCTACCCAAAGCGGTCTTGGATGGAACAAATACGTATGGCACGTTCTTGTCCTCGCACAACAATGGCAAGTGCAACAAGATCTCAATGGGCTCGGTGTCTGCAGCCATGATGATGAACTCAGAGATTCCTCTGTTCAAGGTCTTGGTGGCCTCGTTAGCACCCTTCTTCAACTGTCTCAAGTTCTGAGACTGCTGGACAACGTCCAAAATTTGTTGAGTCAAGGCAGAATCGGCCAAAGGGAAGGCTTTAGGGTTTGTAGACATATTCGGTTCCTTGCAATGATAGCTCACCAGTAGATGGAGTGAAATAAATTTCGGTTTTTTGTGAGATGAGTATAGAGCAGGTCGTGCAAGGACCAAACTCCAGTGCAGGTCAGCCTATTGATTTAGTAGCAATGGTGAGTTGTGCTGTGAGCAAGGGGGCTAGAGATTTTTGATTTAGTCGATATTTCACTATTGAATCTTTTCTTTTTATGTTTATCTTTTGTGTAATATTGGTTGCATGGCAGTTCTTACATCTTATGGTGAGAGTTTTTGTTGATGAATTTTAAAGCGCACTGTTGAATTTTACCCTCAACTACTGACTGTAAGTTCATGCAGTAGCTGTTCAAATTCATATTGTGATTCATTGTTTATACTATAGGTATATACTCAAGACTATCGGCTTTATCCGATATGATAACACTCACAGTTATCCTTGTCTTAATATCACTCTCTCTGTCTTCTTAAATTTAATGACAGAATCTTATCTTTAAATAGTTCTAACTAAGTGAGATCATCAATGTTCCAGGCTTACGTATCTTCACGTGAATTAACATTCAAAGTGAGTTTCACCTTAGTTTCACCCGATAAGAGATTAACTGAGAGTGGTGTGACCTACTTACATTATTCGTAGTTCACCCCTACGTCACATTCTCTGATGACGCAAATCTGTAAATGCCTGTACTGCATTTTGTCATTCCGCACTGAAGGAAGATATACCTCAGTACTTCTTAGACTTTCAGATTCAACACGCACGATAGAATTTAAGTCCATGCAGTAGCCATTAATTCCATTCATGTTCATAAAGATCTTTTATCTTGTTAGGTGTATATTTGGGTCTGTTTGTTACACATATGCATCTCTCTTCTCTTCCCTGACCATTTTTAAAGTAATGGGTAGTAGACATACGTCCTTAAATAGTTTTTCCACTTGTGAGATCATCAAAGAATTGGATGTTACGTACTTATTGGAAATTTTCATCACAAGCGCGTTTCAGCCCTTATCACAAAGATAATGGATATCTGCAGAGTGCCATGATATACTTCATTGTTTGTGTTCGCCCTGACGCCCAACACACCTTTAATGTGGTCTTGGTTCCGTTTCACCTCGTTATTCTGCAAATCTACGATACCTGTTTGGCATTTTATCATACCGCACTGACATACCCTTATACATCAGTGCCTCTTAGACTCTCAGAATCAATAGTCTCATTGCGAAGTTAGCGCTACTCCTGGAAATGGTATCTAGTCAAGTGGACTAGACTATTGGATCGATCATCGTAACAACAGGTTGTGTTCATACGCAAAGAACTTGTTGACTTTGTTCGATCTTTTTGTAACTTTGGCCTCTTTTCACTTATTTGCAGAATTAATAATAGGGGGACCTGGTGTAGCTCACATAGAGAAGCTTCTTGAGTGTTTACCAGTAGCATCCCTTATTTTTTTCCCTGTCAACTCTCTCTTTCTAGCTCTTATATGCTGCCATTTAGTTCTGGTTTTGCTTTCTTCTCTTTATGTTAATACATTGTGAACCTTAGCTTGTATACATCCTACGCATTCTTTTGCCACCACCCTAACTTGGACAAGTCCATAATTAAGTCAACGTTTTCAATTCGGCGAACTGCTTGGAATATAATAGCTTTCCATCTGTTAAATCTCATACTCCGTCTTGAAATCCCACTCTCTGAAATCAAAATTTTCTCATCCTTTCGCCGGTGTCATTTCGCAGCCGTTTGTTCAACGCACCAATATCCCACAAAAATTTCCGTCCGCACTACACCATTAGAGAAGTCACCAAACTTAAAAAAGAATACTAAAAATCACAGAAACTACAATCAAACCTTTCAATTCAACAAAAATCACTCCTTCAATCCAAAACTTTATTTCTACAATTAGTCGCCTCTTAGTTCTGCCAGCACCCTCATCAAGTCTATCTCCATTACTTATCTCAATAACGCACGTTCACCATGGACAGTCACAACCATTTGCCTCAGCACACAAAAAGAACAATAAGTAATTACACAATACCATCAGCCCATAGGAAATTATAAAATCCACCATCCTTACAGCCCAATCAACCACGCCCTCCCCCACAGCACCCAGTCGTGCTTATCACCCGGTTCCTCAGTTACCCTCATGTGTAAATCACAGCACCGCTAATCACACCTGCACACCGCCCCAGGGATTCTCCGAGCAAAAAAATTAACTACGAACCAACGTTCACTTCAATCTCAATATCCTTCCTTGTTGAGTTTGCTTCTTTTCTCATCAATCAATCTTCAAACTTAGCAATGTCTGATTTATGGTATGTGAAAACTCCTTGCTAAATGCCGTGACTTACCACTCCCAGTAAAATTGCCTCCTCCACCAGTTATTGTGACTGTCCAATCGTCGATCCTAAACTGGCAGAATTCCGTCAATTTCGCCCAATTCCCACCCGCTATCCATTGAACAAAAACAAAGCTACATTTGGCTTGTAGAATTGTCATGGCTGCAAATCCTGATTTGTTGTTTGCCGCCGAGAGTGGCTGCCTGAAGGCTGTACCCCTATGCACTTAACCATGTTGCTGTCAGTTACTAACATTCTATCTAGCCCAGTCTATGCTCCTTTCTTTGGTGCCATTGGTTGCACTGCCGCCATCGTGTTCACCTGTTTCGGAGCTTCCTACGGTACCGCTAAGTCTGGTGTTGGTGTGTGTGCTACCTGTGTGTTGAGACCAGACTTATTGTTCAAAAATATTGTGCCAGTCGTGTTGGCTGGTATTATTGCCATTTATGGTTTGGTCGTTGCTGTGTTGGTCTCGGACTCCTTGAAGCAGCAGCAGGCTTTGTACACTGGTTTCATCCAGTTGGGTGCCGGTTTGTCGGTCGGTTTGTCCGGTTTGGCTGCTGGTTTTGCCATTGGTATTGTTGGTGACGCTGGTGTCAGAGGTACTGCTCAACAACCAAGATTGTTTGTGGGTATGCTTTTGATTTTGATTTTTGCCGAAGTGTTGGGTTTGTACGGTTTGATTGTCGCCTTGTTGTTGAACTCGAGAGCTGCCCAGGATGTTGTTTGTTAAGCAAACTTGATGGTGCCTTGAACTTTGCAACTACATCACCTAACATCCCTAATGCTTCATTTCTTACCGGCGTAGCATGCCGTACGTAGTCAGAAAATGTCCCGATTTTATGACTATTTCAGTATAGAAAAAACTACTCATATTTTCTACTTGCCAATGTAAACCTGTCCGATCTTCACCACTATCCGCTCTCGGATTTCCCTGAGAAGCAGCTTCACTGTAGGTGGCACTTGAGCTCCTTGTGCCTTGAGGGCATTTCTCCAATCGTGGGAAATATCCTCTGGAACATTCTCGATGGCATATTCGTACAATTCATCAACCTCGTCTTGGTGACCCTTAGACAGAAGCTCGAAAGCGTCAATCAACTCGATAATAACAATCAAATCAGGCAACTTCAACTTATCGCCAGAGAAGAACGGGAGAACCTGGGCAAGCAAGAGTGGGACGAACTTTTGTGGCAAGTACTTGAAGCGAAGAAGATGGAATAAGCGGGAGAGATTCTTCGCAAAATATTTGAGCTCGTTTATGTTGGTGAAATACTCAACAAGAACAGCATATGGAGCCAAACATTGTCTGATGACTGGATGAATATCAAAGGCAGGATCGGTTTGGTTGGTGACAACATTTTGAATCAACTCATCAGGCACCGGA
Organism: Sungouiella sharkensis; assembly: GCA_030567015.1. NCBI lineage: Eukaryota > Fungi > Ascomycota > Pichiomycetes > Serinales > Metschnikowiaceae > Sungouiella > Sungouiella sharkensis. Next base: position 24,809 of record JAJLRN010000048.1, on the reverse strand, counting down.
GCGCTATTGAGTAAGCAATCTTGGAAGAGCAATTCCCACGCAATATAATGTACTTTCTTCATGGCATCGGAAGTTCCATCAGAAGTGGAAAGATCGTCGTAGCAATTGACCAACATGTTCAATGCTTCGAAGATGTGGCCCTCCTTCAACGACTTTTCACCTTGCTTCAAGTAGAGTCTCTTGACAGTATCCGTGAGATTAAGCTTAGCACACACGGTCAAAGCCCACTCCATATCATCGTTGGTGAAACATTCAAAGTGAGGCAAGAATTCACTGATGACATGTCGGTTTCTAGCGAATGAGTCCTTGGATGGAGTTATGACAGGATTTAAGAGGAGACCTACTCCAACAGGGACAAGCAGATGGACCTCGAAGCACTCATACGCATGCCTGGTCAAGAGATAGTCGGACACCAATCTGCGGAAAAGCGTACCGGACTCTTTCAAAGACTGAGTTGCCACGTCGTCGTAATAGCTGGTCAAGAGGCCCTTCAACTCGAATAACTTGCTGACGTAGGCTGCAGTAGGAGAGTCATAGCTGTCAATCGCAAGAATAACACGTAAGTATTTCTGAGTCAATAAGTCGCAAAAAGACTGCTCCAATTCAGATGACAAGTTGGTACCCTTTTCTGCGATCGCTAGTTTGTAGTAGTCTTCATAAACGGAGGGATCGTCTCTGACCTGGTACAACGACAATGCACCATAGACTTCGTACCAAGTGGTCACGAACGATGCTATGGTTTTCGGGAGTCCACTGATCACACACAACAAGTCGTGGATTTGGGAAGCAATTGTGACATGAGCAGCGTCGGAAATGAGAGCCTTTTGACGCTTGAAATTGTCTCTGTATCCGCAGACTGTGTATTTCCATTCTGCAAACTGACCCTTTAATGCCATGGAAGTGTAGCTCTCAAGCACAGTGATAAGGTCCGTGATTATGCTGTACAATTCGGGACAGGACTCTTCAAGCTCATCGCATTTCGAGTTTTGAAGTGATTCGACCGCTTGCGGAAACATGCCTCGCGTGAGCAAGTCACCAAGGTACATATTCCAGAACAGAGGATGCAAGTATGGTTTTGGAGTATCGTACATGACCGCATCGATAAAGTCGTTGTCTGGTTTAGGATCAAACCGATTTATCCACTTCATTATTAGCTCTGGCTTTTGCCTTTCAGACACCGCAAAGTTGTAAGCCTGGATACAGTCCAAAAGTGACAGAAGCTTCTCGTAGGCGGCAGCATCTTCATCGTCCACGAGCTCCTTGACATTGTCGTAGAAATGGTAGAAACTGTCGACGACTTTCGTGAATGCCTCATTGATCTTGGCGATTTTGTGTTCACGGTCACTATTCACGCCAATATCCTTGGCCAGCGTGACAACACCGACTGGCTCTTCGTTCTCGTCCAAATCAATCTGTGTAACATTGTTGTTAGCAAGATCTTCCACGATCTTATATAGTTGGGTAATGTACTTTGCCTGTGCATGCGAGAAATCGTCCTTATACTTTGAGCTCTTTTCGTATTCAGTAGAATTGAATTGAAACTTCAAGTCTGGACCGCCATGGAGCCATTCCTGGACAGTTGGGTACTCTTTTTGCTTTCCCAGCTTGGACTCTTTAGGAGTGTCGGACATGGACTCTGTCTGGGAAGTCAGTGTGATAGACAGGTCATCTGGGATGTCAAGCATCTCTATATCTGCAAACTGCATGACTTCAAGTGTGGTGAGGTCGTGTTGAGTTGCAAGGTGTTTTCTGTTCAAGATTGTGGTTACTTTTTTATGATGTTGATGTTCGCCTGCACATAGACCACCATACTCGGAATGAATTTGGCTATTTCAAGATTTCGTTATATTATTCATGTCGGTTCATGCAGGCTTATTTGTCGATTCCTGACCATCGGAGATCGTGAAGCAACTTATTTACTGTATAATAGGCCGTACCGGATAAATGCTCTTTATCAGCTACCTTGACGTTGTGAAGCACTCCAAATACTTCGTCATCTTCTTCCTTATTGTCCATAGAACGCCAACTTCGGAAAGAGTCCAGCCAGAATACAGGGGTTTCCTCGATTTCTGGTCTATCCCGAGGACCTATGTCCACCATGGTGTAGACAGCACCTCCACAAGTGCCGATTGCCAATTTGGCAGATTCTCCATCGAGGGCCTTGATGACATTTATCTGATCACCGAGGTTTATTGCGAAAATGACTTTGGCTTTCTTGTCGTGAACACGAAGCCCTGCTAAGTTTCCCACCGAATCGCCGTATACAATAAGTTTTTTGCTTTCTAGTGCCGCAATCGCAGTCAAAAAGGAGGCTTTATGAGTAGAGAGACCGACAGGAGCAAGTGGCTGTCCTTTTCCCAAATCAAGTAAAATCCCGTTCATTGCATCGCCCAAAAAACCCAAACCACTTAATTTGGCGTAACCGATTCCAAAAGAGAGTGTAGGAGAGTCTCTGACTGGCAACAAAGTTGGTTTATTTCGAAGCTTCACTATGAGTTGTACCAATCGATCACCAACAAGTGTGAGGATCCCATTGGTACATGAAAGCAGCTGAACAGCAGATATTGCAGACTTGTGGCCGTGTGAATCAGGCATAAGACTCTGATATGGTGTAGCCCCAGTCGGTACGATCCTCAGATCTTGAATGGAGAACTGATAAAGCATACGCTTGTTGTTATCTGCAACCACGAAGACAGGATAATTGTACTTATTATCGTCAGTATTCTCGAGTTCACACAAGTCGGCATAATTTGACGCCGGCAAGGGGCCATAGGAATGCAACTCTTTAAGCATCTGTCGATCATATAGCTTCAATATTGTTCGGCTCACCATCTTATCACCGGTTCGGTCTCTCTTAGGGTCCATTCGTAACTCGATAGTCACAAGATACTTAGTGTTCATCATAATCAATGATTTCACCACTGTGTTGCACGAGTAGTATTTATCCTTGACCAGTTCACTCACCGGTATCTTTTCATATGAGCATATGTTGACCTCCTCTGTTCCACAGAACAACAAAATGTCCCCCTCGTATTCATCTCCAACAATTAGGCAATCCGAGATTGGCGTAGGGGAGACAGTCATTAAAGTTCGTGTCAAGAAATCTCCATGTGGGTCCTTCATTAGCATCCACACATGAATAGAGTCAAACATCAACAAGCGTGGGTTCTTCGTTCCGCAGCTTTTTACACGCATGCATCCTATCACGCCGCTGATCCTCGAATTCAACAGGATATTTTCAGCTGACTGATTGACATCTCCAGTGCTGCTCACAGTCACTGTCATTAGACGGTCCTGCTTAATGGGAAAAAGTGTAGCTGATATAGTGCCAGAATAGCACATTCGATTCTCCAGCAAGAGTTCGAAATTAGAAATCGAAGGCACATACCGAAGTTTGTAGACAACATTGGATGTCAGGCAAACTACAAGGTCTATTTCAGGACCCAGTTCTAAAATGCTCAATGAACATGGATCATTTAGGCCCGGGATTTTCGTTTGCGCTTCTTGATAAGAAATAATGTCGCCATTCACAGAAACCACCGAGCCATCGGCACAGGTTGCTGTCAAAACGCCCTCCTGCTTTTTATCTTTCTCGTGTAGTTGCTCAATGGACGATTTGTCTCCCTCAGACTTAACAGAGTACTCGTAAGAGTTTTGAAAGCCTGTTGCTGTGAATTTGAAACCTTCTCTTGTGATAGGTCCCAAATCAGCATACAAAGCAATCAGCGGTAGACTGACCAAAGTTTGCGCTTTGATTCTGATTTCTTTCTCTGTAAATTTCTCCAACTCACCACTGTAAAATCCACCCAGAGCTACTACCATATCTTCATATTGAGACCGAGCAATTGCAATATCTAGCACTGGAGGCGAAGATTGCAAGAATCCAAAAACATGGATGTGGGGTTCAAATTCAAGAATCCGGAACAAAACCGATTGCGATAGTCTGGAAGCAGCAAAAAAGACATTGCTCTCTATATGAGCCAATCCAGTTGCGATTGTAGATTTTCCCAAGTCCAAAACCAGGAAGTTGTTCAAAATGATGTTCTCATATTCAGTCAAAGCCTTTAAATACACAAGAGCAGTCTGCCCCGAATCAGTCACAAGCAAATGCCTCTCCTGATAAGCAACACTGAAGTCCAGACTTTTATTTTCAATTAGTGTATGAGCCTGAAAGGCCGAACCGACAAATGGAGAGCCATCTCCAGACAAATCTAAAGTAACGACACTTTGAAGACTATTTTGCGACACTGGGAATACTGATGTCCCTTCCTTATCATCGAGATATACGTCTTTTCGAGAGAAAAAGTAGAGTGCCCGACCGCTGGCTACTAAGACACCACCAGCAACCTCAAAAACAAGGGACGGAGCGTCTTTAAATTCCAGTTTCTGAGACTCGAGAGTAATGGAGAACGTATACGGATCAACTTTATAGAATCGGAGCGAGTGGTTGAACTCAAAGTCTCTGTAGAGCACAGCGAACGTTAGATCATCTTTGCCAAGCCAGCACATCAGCTTTACCACAATATTGCCAATATTAATAGTTTTGGAAATTGGGAATTTTTTTTTTGTTTTCTTATCTAACTTTTTCGATGGATGTATAAGCTGGCCTAGATTGACTAAAGTGATAAATCCCAGATGTTCATGTATCAATGCAATATGCTCCTCATGTTTTTTCCGACACAAAATAGAAGGTCTTCCCTCGAGCGTTCTTTGATGCTGTGGCACACGCTGAATCGGAATATGGACGAGGCTTACCCATTTTCCATTCTCTGTTACCATCAATTTGATAGCTCCACCAGTTAGAACAAGAACGCCATTTCGATCCTTGACTATTTGAGCAGCTTCAATCTCATTTCTGAACGTGTGTTCTGCCTTGAAATTCAAAAAGGGACTTTCATTGGTGAAAGAATAGGCCTCCAATTCAAACTTTCGACAGATGACTAGATCTGTATCATCTCCATGATCGTGATGGCATTTGAACGAGTAATTGATGGATTTGGACTCTCGTATTGTCTTCAATGCATACACCATGACCTTTGCTTACAATTGTGTAGGTTGTAATATGAGTCTTCTCCTTACTTCCATATAATCAAGGTAAGGTAGTGGTTGATGTCTTTGTCTGAGCAAAGTGATCCAGCATATGCCGGAAGAGGAAATAGTTATGATTACTAGCACTTTATACAAGGGCCAGAAAAGAAATGTAGTATGCAAATTTCCAATGAGAGGAAAATATATAGATCACTTCCTTCATGTTGATTCTCTCACTTTATTTGATCGTTAATAATACACGTCTTGTGGAAAAAGAGATCTCACTTCATCACTGTACAAAGGACCACTATACAAAGGACGTAGACGATTTATACACCCATTTCTTTTTCTACACTTTGCTTAACTGCAATTTATTAATTTAGTAATTTGCTACAAAAGATAATTTGATATCACACATAATTATCGTATTGAGGTTAGAAGAATGAGTCACTGCCCAAGCTTTGATACGATCCGCATGGTCTCCTATACTCAATAGATGTTTAATAAACCATGCACGCCATTTTCCGGAAGCCACAAACTTAATAGTGGTGCGCAAGTAACGGCCGAATGTATATATTCCAATTGCTATACCCAATGGAATGCCAACATTAAGCCAGAATCTTAGATCGATATGAGCTTAATCACGCCAGTCGGAGCAATGGACCATCGTAAGCACGTCGGAAGCACGAGCGGCTCTTCCGATCGCACCCACACATCGGCTGCGAAAACCAATTTATTAGTCAAGATTTCCATCACAAAGTTAACACTGGATACAGAAACGATGGCTATCATCTTCAAAAGTAAAGATATTGAGATCCAGGAGAAGGAGAATCAACCCGTCCGACATAGATACAACGACGATATCGACGGTGCTTACGGGTGGGTGATTGTGTTTTGTTCTTTTCTATTTCTCTTCTATACAAGTGGAGTGAACTCAGCATTTGGTATCTACTTTGCGGAGTATATTCGCAATAACACATTTGAAGGAGCCACAAATATATAGTACCCTTACATTGGAGGAATCTCATTAGGATTTGGGTTGGCCAGTTGCCAATTGATTCAATTTGTGCGTGGTGTTGTCGGTGCTCACTGTGCAATCTTGATCGGAAATTGCTTGCAATTCACATCTCTCATGCTTGCATCATTTTCCAGTCGACTTTGGCAGCTTTAATTGACACAGGGACTGCTCCAGTCTCACGGTTTCGCTGTCACTAGTTTACCTGGAACTCCACTTGTGAGCCCTGGTTCAATAGAAGAAGAGTCCTGGGAAGCGGAGATTTGCTAATAGGTAGCGGGAGAGGGGGAGTGGTTTCCACCATAAGATTGCACAAAATAATGGAAATCTGCAGTGTTTACAGGGCACTTTGGGCCCAAGCTATTATTGGTGCCTAGTGGTGATTGAAGTTTTGCTCGTAAGAACCAAGAAACATACAACAATGTTCACTCCGTTCGATACTTCTACGATCAAATGTGCATCTTTCTGGATATTAAGCTTCTACTATGTCAGATGCGTGTATGGATATGTGTTTGTCCTTCTCAGTATGACCAATATTGGTACTTCTTCGAATTTCTCACAACACCAAGGTGCTATAGTGGCTACAATGGTACAAGTTGGGTTCTGCTACGGGCATCCAATTATCGGATATATTTCTGACAAGCTCGAACCTGCGATAGAGGCTTCGTTCTGCCACCACTCGGTCAGCATTTTCAGCTTGGAAAGTAAATTCCAGCACCGAATTATCCTACCATCGTACTTGGGATTCTTGAGGTAACGTGCAATAATGCAATATTTCCCATTACAGCACCATTTACTGCAAGAGTAGTTGAAATCGACAAGCTCAATGTCGCCTTTTGCATGCTGTGGATGTTTGTAGGTTTGGCTGACATTTTTTCTGAACCAATCGGAGTCTCTATCACTCCTACTGGACATGAAATAGTTGACATGGGCTGAGACCGAAACATAACGATTTTCGCTGGATGTTCGCTTTTCGCATGTGCAACGGCAGCATTGTTTATGAGAGGCTACAGTAATGCTCGAGATCTAGAAATGGACCAATTGAACGTGGATCCAAAAGAGGCAGAGGTGATGACGCTGGCAGTCCGGCCAAGAGAGGTGTTCGCGCATGTAATTCTATGACGTTGCGTTCCCATTTCATAGTCCCAATCGTTAACTATATGGGCAATAACCTCATAAGCCGAGTGATGAGCATTGATTTGATCTTTAAATATACAGAAGAAGTTCTCAAATTGACCAGCAACAACCCCGAGTGTGGAAAAGAAAAGGCTTCGTGGTACAATACGCTCTCACTCCTATTCTGTGTGGGGGACATTTGCTTTAATTCTCGTAAACAGTGCCTACCCAAATGCTAGAGTAAGGTGCACTTCTGCAATTAAGATACTTAAATCGATAGGGTCATACTGAAAGGACGAAGGCAAAGCTCTTTACCCTATAGAAAATGAGTCTGCCTGAGCATTTTCACAGGTATTAAGAGCATGCATCCACGATTCGAGCAGAAAGCGGATCTCATGCTCTTATTTGTTTGGAGACCTCAGTGACTATGTGAACGAGAACAACTTCGGGCTCATGACCAAGTTTCAAGAATATTCGCGAGACGAGTTGCACAAGTTAGAAGAGTGCTATACAAATGATGCTAAATCCGACGTACTTCAAGAGAACGGAGACCTCATGAAAATCACATATGTTTCTTAGGGCAGAAATTAGACGTTGAAGAAATGATATGCTAATTGACATTGCGGAACATGGCTAGACTCTGTTGGCGGCGATCTTCTTGAGAATAACTATGTGAACTTTCTGGGTTTTCTTGACCTTGAACCCTAAGACAGAGACAAGCTCCATTAGGTTTGGATATATTAAATAAAAATAATATAAATATATAAATCGCCTCTTCATCAAATATGTTTCCCGAGTAAATTATCTAATCTACCTCCTCTTTTATTTTCGCACAGTCCTATTTTATTTTGAGTCTGTGCCACGTATAGACCATCTGTGCATCTCAGATCTGCCATACTACCATCTCCAACACCGCCCAAATTTAATCGAAACAAGCAAAAAATTCAAAAACTTACCATATAATTATTGCAAATCAGCCAATCATTTAGCCATGCAAGACTGAGGTGTCCACTATAACCGGTTTCCACATTCCTCCGGTCAAACTTGTACCCCTCAGTCTGCAGGAACTAGATAACTATTTGTGGTTTCACTATATCGCCGGCCATGCTAAACAGCCTTTCTTTTTACCGTTATTTCAAAAAAAAATTACCATTTGAAAAGCTGTAAGTGCTTAAATTCTCCAGAAATCTCGTAGGTATCCTCCGTCACGCCCACAAAAAGCGACAATTCCAAATCAAAGTATTACAAGTTGCAGTGATCTTATCAGATTAGCGGTTCCATGTCTTCGCCCAAAGGATCAGGACAATTGCCCAAGTCCTCGTCCTCGTGGAAAATTCTCGATCTATTGAAGATCCAGTCGTCGCCCAAACCGTCTCGAACTCCCAGTTCTACGAACATCAAGGAGATTGCAGAGATCCCCAAAAATGCCTGCAAATGTTGCTGCTGTGGCACCAGTTTGGTATTTGGCGAGGAATCGTCCCAGTTCCATTGCTCACGGTGTGGAACCACAAATTATCTTCTGGAGTTCGATTCACACAATCCGCCTAAAGTACACCCAATCTACTTGGATTACGTGAAGGAACAGATCGACAATTGTTTGTCCGGTCCGCCAGCAGAAAGCGGACACGAGTTACATAAGAAATTCAAGCCACTTTTGGACTACTTGCTAGAAGCATTTGGATCCATGGGCTGTCTCAATCATTCGTTTAAGATCAAGAAACAGAGCAAAAGGGCCCACTATTCCACGTGCAATATTGACTTGAACGAGGTCAGAAGAACTTTTGAGTTATTAGCCCGTCTTCCTTCAAAAAGACCACTATACTGTGCATTGACAGGTGCCTGTAACTGCCTCAAAAGGTTACCCATGAATATCGTTAACAATCCCAGGAATTTATACTGGATAATGATTCTTCTAGAGATACCTTTCTTGAGAAGGGCATTGACAAACAGCGACAAAAGGCTGAATCAGCAACCACTGCACATGGCAGAGATACCTGAGATCCAAGCTCTCTGCTACGAGATTCTCAAGAGAGTTCTAGGTATACTCTCACAGGCGGAAACCACAGTCTCTGGAAACTACTTCGCGAGCTGGTTTCTGAAACTCTCTCACGACGATTTCGTGGCTAAAGTAGACTTGGTCAATCTATACATCACTTTTCACTTGAAGAGGTACTTCTACTTTGCCAATAACCCAGAATTGGCGAGAAGAGGGAGTCTGGGGTCCGTGGAAAACAAAGATCGCCAAAAAATGCATAGAAGTGGCAGCATTGTTACCGAAGACGAGTTCTACCAATGCAGTTACTTGAAAGACGAGGTAGAGGAGCTCAATGTCATTATTGCTCCATGGTTGAATTCACAGATTGCTGGCAACCCAAACAGAAAAAGCTCAAAGAAGAAAAGCGACGCAAAAGTTCGGGTACATCAATATTCGGGGAACTATCATATTCGCACTGCTACGGGGGCGCTAGGAATCTTTGTCAAAGCTAATTATATTCGTCATGGAGAAGAAAAGCTACCAATGCATCTGTTCTACAACTCATTGGTGGATTATGTGAACATCAAACTTGATTTTGATTCTTGGCTGAGTAAAAAAAAATTGAATACACCAACCAATGGGTCCGAACCAGGAATTCAAACAATTTTAGACTACATTCATGGAGGCGGTGTTCTGATGGGATTTGACGATACACAAAGCTCTTTAGCATTCTATTTTTGCCAGTATCCGTTTCTCATCTCGCTAGGAGGTAAAATCTCTATCTTAGAATATGAGGCCCGCAGACAAATGGAAAGAAAAGCCGAAGAAGCTTTCATCAACTCTTTGGATCGCCATGTTGCGCTTGATGTATACTTCAAGGTTAGGGTCAGGCGCGATTACATTGTACAAGATTCTCTCCGGTGCATTCAATTGAACCCCACAAACTTAAAGAAGAGTTTGAAAGTTCAATTTATAAACGAACCAGGAGTTGACGCTGGAGGTTTGAAGAAAGAGTGGTTCTTGCTACTCACTAAAGCGTTATTCAGCCCCAAGACTGGCATGTTGTATAATGTCGAAGATTCTAATTTGCTTTGGTTTAACATTGTCGCAATCGACAACTTCGAGATGTACTATCTTTTCGGCGCTGTCCTTGGATTGGCCATCTACAACTCGACTATTCTTGAGTTGAAGTTCCCGGTGGCATTGTACAAAGTGTTGCTAGGGCTACCAGTAGGTCTTGCAGACTACCAAGAGATCTTTCCAGAAGCGGCTGGAAACTTATTCAAATTGAGAGATTATTCATCAGCAGAATTAGAAGCTATCGAACTCAATTTTGAAGTGAGTTTCTCAGATGCATTTGGAAAGGTACATCAACGGGAATTGATTCCCAATGGATCAAACACTGTTGTAACCGTTGACAACAGAGAGATTTATATCGACAAGTATGCACGGTTCTTCCTTACAGACGGAATGTTCCGGCAACTACATGCATTTAAGAACGGTTTTTCTAGCGTTGTGGACGGCAACGCCTTTTCATTGTTTCTGCCGGAGGAAATACAGTTGCTTTTGTGTGGCAGTGAAGAGACCAAATTTGATATGGATGTGCTTCAGTCGGTTACCAGCTATGGTGGCTGGCGCTCTAAGGAAGAAGCAATTAGCTCGCCGACGGTTAAGTGGTTCTGGGAGTATATCTCAGGACTCACATTCAAGCAACAGAAGAAATTGTTAGTTTTTATCACAGGATCAGATCGAGTGCCAGCTACTGGGATTCAAAATCTCAGTCTTAAGATTAGCAAACTCAACAATGGAGAAGACAGTGACAGGCTACCGGTGGCACACACATGTTTTAACGAGCTTTCACTCTATGAGTACAACAGCCGAGAAAAGTTGGTGGATAAGTTGACCAAGGCGGTGAACATGCTGGCAGGGTTTGGAATAAAGTAGGAAATATAGGAAATGGGATAAACAAAATGAGAACATGCTAAGAGGGAAGCCTCAAGTGTTTTGGAGATATAAAATGTAGGAAGAGATTGTTCTACTTCAGTTTATCTATTTTAATTTGATTTCGCTGATTACTGATCGAGGTTTTGATTAGTAACTTTCGAGGCCAAGGCGACTGTTGCCTACGAATATAGTTTAATGAAATGAGACACTGAAATTGAGAATCGTTATCATCATACAACATCACGTGATATATTTGACAAAGCTAATCACATGACATTGAATCACAAGACCCATAGTACATAGATAAATCACATGACCTTCAGTCAGATGACTACACATTGGTATCCACTGAACAACTTTCATTACAAATACACCAAATCCACTCCAGGCCAAAATTTAGCAACTAAGGCCATTTAATTATATTTAAAAAAACCTCATTTGGCTTTTTCAAACCAAAATCCCTCTGCACACTCCAAAACACATGATAGCCACAAAGGGTTACCCGGCATAAACCCAGCCAATGAACGAGGCGCGAATTTGTAGCGAAAAACCACTCCAAGCACAATCTCAATATCTAACTATTCAAAGCTACATCTATTCACAAATGTCGCTAGCATTCAGAAGTTTGAAATCCGGCCTGGCTTTGAAGACTCTGGTCAGAGCTTTGTCATCCACATCCTCGGCTCTTTCCACCTACCAGCAACCAGACTTCTCGTCGTACCTCAACAACAGATCTGAGCAAAAGACCAAGAACTTCACCTACTTCATGGTGGGTTCCATGGGATTGTTGTCTGCTGCTGGTGCTAAGTCCACCGTGGAGGCTTTCCTCTCATCCATGTCTGCATCTGCCGATGTGTTGGCCATGGCTAAGGTTGAGGTGAAGTTGGGAGCCATTCCAGAAGGAAGTAACGTCATTGTCAAGTGGCAAGGTAAGCCAGTTTTCATCAGACACAGAACACAGGAGGAGATTGACGAGGCAAACAAAGTCAACATTAAGTCATTGAGAGACCCTCAGACTGACGACGAGAGAGTCAAGAAGCCAGAGTGGCTAGTGATGTTGGGTATCTGCACCCACTTGGGATGTGTGCCAATCGGCGAAGCCGGAGACTTTGGCGGCTGGTTCTGTCCATGCCACGGTTCCCACTACGACATTTCGGGCAGAATCAGAAGAGGTCCTGCTCCTTTGAACTTGGAGATCCCTGAGTACGAGTTCTCTGATTCGGACTCCTTGATGATCGGTTAAACGATGGGGGAGGGCACGCCATGTGCCATCACATTGAAGTAATGGGGGTTGCCGGTGCCGCAGCTCGGTGGCCCATGTCTAGAAAATAGTATATCTGCATCTAATATTCGTGTAGAGATGAGAACGAGTTAACAGAGTTGAGCGAATTGAGAGATTCAAGCGAGCTAGGGTTTCTGGGCTTTTGATGGAGTTAATAGCGAAGAAGAGTAGTCTAATGGCATCGTTTAATGGAATGACACATTAGAGCAGAGAAAGAATCATGGGTCCAATGTATAAGGAAAGCTTGGGTGGCCCATAATGGAGCACTTCGTGGAGTCATTAAAATATACTCTATTGGATGAGCGAATGGCTGTTTGGTTGACAATAGTAGCTGTGATCGGGCTTCAATGGCGTTCTCCAAGATGCATTTACTGGGCTTCCGAGTGGGTTAGAACTGGAGAATCAGCTACGTGATAGAAGTGAACAACGATCTTTCATGGGAATTCTCGCACAAGCTTTTTAATTAATTAAGTTGACAGTATGATCTATCAGGAGTGACATTTGAAGGGGCTTTGTCTTTCAATGGATATTCCTTAAAAGGAGAGACGAGGGTAAGGTGTCGTCAATGGGACCTGCCACCATTCTTCAAATTTTCACAGTTTTCCAACATCATCGTTCTGAAAGTCTATACTCTATGCTCCTATGGTCCCTATCTGTTCATAAGTCTCAAAGACGTTACTTACCTGAACCATTCATATCAAGGAGTTGGGAGGCCAGCCTCCAATATCTCGGTGGCTACCTGGAAACCACACTTCCAGTGAATCTACAAATGGATTGCATTTTCTTAAAGACCAAGGTCTCAGTTGTGTCATAATCACCAGTTGTTAAATTCCTTGTCACGATGAACAGCTGCAAATAGGGAGTCGAAGCTGGGGAAAGAGTTTGTAGAATGAATTTGAGATTGTGAAAAGCCGTTTCAAAGTTTTGACATAAATCGAGTCAGATTATCAATGGCTGATCTCACCAATATTCTCTACTTTGTCTCTCATTATTCCTGTCATTACCATAGACTTACACTGACCTCAGCACTCATCTCGACATATATTCTGTCTTGAATGACTGAAAACACAAATACCTTGTGCAATTTTAAACACCCACTCCGCAAGAATCCTACCAGATTATTGGCTTCGAAGAATCAAGAAGTAGGATTTCGAATGAACCCGAAATTATTTGTTTAAGAGCAGGTTCTGGCAATCAGACACTTCAGGCTCCTCACCGAATTCCTGCCAACGTAAATTTCCATGCTAGTGGAACCAAATCTTCAAGCTTTCACGAAACAAATCTACGTGGTCCGCCATGTCTACCAACAGTCTGGCAGCTAGAACATTTTATAAGAACTCAAACATGGAGACCACGGGAACCTTCCAATTTCACACATTTGAGAGATTTCACGAGATGCAAGTGAGTAGCTAGGATATTTCCAGTGAATGCCCAACGCAGAATGTGGGACAAAGTCAACCAAGAATCGATCTTAATGGCCAATATAATCTTTCTCTGGATTTTCAAGAGATATTGCAGATGTGAAGACCTGCTGAGTTCTTGATCGCAAATGACTTTCCCGTCGATTGTCTCTGTATCGAGTCAAATGGGAAATGACCAGGAAGTTCGCTAGAAAGACTCGTGCCAACACAAGATTGAGAGTACCATGTTTGGCTTGAAGTGTCAAGCATTAGAGCTGACGAACGATAAAGTTGTGCTGGAGAACAAAACTACCATTAGTTCTAAGGCAGATTATAGGAAGCGTGAAGAAGATAAGATATTCAAACAAAGAATTACCAAGATACGTTAATACGATATCTTACCATTACAGATAATTTTCTTTTTTCATGTATAAATAATATCAAATTCTATGAATTTGTGGCTACACAATTCAATGGATAAGTGAATAATGCATTGGGTGTAATATGGTCCAGGGTGGCACTAGAAGTACCTCTCTTCAAGATTTTTCAACACCAATAATTCCCCAGCATTTACCAATCCAAACAATATAAAAACTAATAAAAGATGAAGATCTACACTGAATTCATTATCTCGTCCATTCAAAAACAACCAATTATATCTCGTTAAAAATGCAGCAGCTTGTAGCCATCATAGGAGCTTCGACGACCATAGTGTACCGGATTGTTCACCGGCTGGTAACTTGGCTCCGCCTGTCTCATGGGCTGGACTTGGGGATACATATTGGGGTTGTTGTAGTGTTGCTGGGGCTCCACGTACCTGTTATTGTGAGGTCTTCTACAACAACAACAGCAGAGAGCCTCAACACACGACAATCCCAAACAGCAGCATCTAATTAACGTCGCAACCACCCAGAACACGAGCAATGCCACAACAACAATAGCGACAATGACACCGATCTTGCACGCCGTTTGGTTCATGCATTTGTTCCATGTGGATTTGTTAAGGCCGATACTTTCACGGGCAAAGAGGTATGCGGCGGCTTTTTTGGGGCAAACTTCAATGTGCATTTGGAATAGTGTGGCTTGGAAATTTCAAAGGGAAATAGTTGAAGTTGTTTGAAGAGCTTCAATTGGAAATCTATATGGGGAAAAAAGTAACAAGGTAATTTCACTCTTCCAAAGTTACAACCGAATATGAACCTCGCGTCGTTCCTGAAAGAAGATCTGGTTTAAAAAGTCAAAGGAAGTGAACGCAAAATTTTCCGAAAAGCAAAACTGAATCAAATCTGCTCCACAATAATTCAGAGCAGATTATCCTCCTTTAAGAAGTCTAAACCGGGCTGTATGTAACGTCCAGGAATGACAGGACGCGGACCCGGCTGAGCACTCTGCATGTAAGCGCACGGTTTATGCTGACCGTGCGCGAGTTTAACTCTTTCTGTTAAAAAAACCAGCTGAGGTTCTTTTTTTAGCACTATTTTTTAGCACCCATCGAGGCTGTTCGTGCAAGGCTGAAGTGAAAGTAATGATCGAGCGAATGGAGATTGTCCGTATTTTCTTTTATTTATTTCCCTTTCCAATTCGTCGTGTTTTATTTCTCTTCACTTTCTTCTTCATTGTATTCTTTTTTTTTTTTAATCTTTCCCGTTTTCTTACCTCTTTTCTGCGCCCCTTTATTCAATCCCTTTCAGCACTGTCTATCGGCTGCCTTGTCTCACTCACATATTGGTATCTACTTGGCCATGTTTTCGAGTGTGGTGGCTGTAGACCAGTACAGTCTCGTGTAGTCAAAGTCCAACGCCATGTTTCTCTTATCTATGCTGATTTCCACGGTTTTGCCTGGCAATTGCCGAAGAAGTTTGGTTAGTCTGTCGATCTTATTGATGGCTTCCTCTACCTCATGAATCCCGAGAAAATGGCATTTTTCTTTTTCTGTGTGGAGTTCGACCTTCACCAAATCAGTCCCTTGTGACAAGTAGATTGAAACCGGTGGGATTTTCAATGTCCGCTTGAACGGTTTTATTAAGATGTGCCGAGCATCTGGCTGAATGGCACACACTTTACATTTGGTCACAAAAGATGTGCCTACATTCACCAAATGACATGGGATCCGGGCAAACGTAGCGAACTCGACCTGATTAACTGCAAAAAGGTTCCAGTTCTGCAGTAGTTCTTCGGCCGTAGTTGTGCTCTGGTGAAAATGAGCCTGTCCATTCTGTCGACTCCGCCTACTGTCCAGATTATCTCCGGCTCCGTAGTTCAATGATCCATTGGCCTGCACGGTTCCGAAGACGTCACCGATCCCATTTTGGTCGTCATCTTCCTCTCTTTGCAGATCTTCACGCGATGGTGGCTGCTGGGTCTGTGTGAATTGTTGCTGGAACATGACTTGTACACCAGCAAGTCTTCTGATCTTCGTAGGCGGAGATGGTGCTTGAGTAATGACATCTTCAGGACCTCTCTCATTCCGATTCGCTGCTCCCATCACAGCGCTCCTTTTCACGTAGTTTTGGATGGGAAAGTTCGGTAGTAGAGTGTCGTAGAGGTCGGCGTCTATGTAGCGTGAGAAACGGGCCATGAAGTCTTTGAATCCATGTTCATCTACATTCGCCTGGTTTGACGGAGCCAGAAGCATGTTGCGGTTGCAGATCATGATGTGGGAGAGGAATCCTTCCACGCTATTGTTGTGAGCTCTCACTCTGAAGTTGACTAACGCCACCACACCCTCTGAAGGGAATGCGCTGGTAAGATAGTTCAGAAAATGGTATTTCGCCATTTTGGGCGAGAATCTCCTGATTTCTGCCCAGCAGCTTTCAATCTTAGCTGCTGGAATGCTGATGGAGAACACCTTACTTCGTTCAAGCTTTTTGCCCCCGACATCAAAATCATCCGGCACTTTTTTCGGCACACCGTTGTTAAATACCGAACTTTTGTAGTGGTCTGTGAAGTCTGTGACCAACAAAAATCCAAAGCCCCATCCATCTTGCCGAATCATGGCTAGACACACCAAAGGAAGAGTGACATACTGGGAATCTGGCGAGTTTTGAAGGAAGGAAAGTGAAGGAAGATTAGAAATGGAGGTGCAATTGACACGTGCCATTGACGTGAAGGCCAATTGGAATCTATTGATATGGTGGAATCCAATGTTTTAAGAAATGTGCCAGACGGTAGTGATTACACCCGTGCACCATGAACTACTCAATATTGAGTATCTGATACTCCACTCTCAAGTAGTCATGTGACCTTTGGCAAGTCTTTTTATCATGAACAGTAAGTGGAATAGGCAATTAATTATGGAAAATTGTAAGATTTCCAACAACAAACAATCACTAACAAATAGAAAAAGGTCCTAAGTTGGGAAAGCGTGCTTTAGCAGCTCATCGGCAGTTCGAGCTGAAGGCTCGAGTCAAATCTCAAACTACAGAAGATTTCACTGAGGAAGGAGCTGCAGACGAGGAATCAGGTGACAGATGGTTAGGTCTGGACCTTGCAAAGGCACTTCGGTTTTACCAGAAAGCGTTTTTAAACTATCAAGCAGCGATTGGACTCAACAATTCCGGCCCAGACGCACTTCAGGAAGCCTACTACAATGCTCTGCGATTGCTCTTCCAGGTATACAGTCAATACTCCAAAAACGACGGAGTCAAAGTACTGAGGTTGAATAATGTGGGCGAGGTACTCACTGGCGACGAAAACAGTGTGGTTCAAGACATATCTGCAATAGTTGCTGCTCACGAGAGATCAATCGATATCAACCCTGGGTCAGTGCCACTAGATCTTTTCTTTAACACGGCTTTGGTGTATACCGATGCAATTGAAGAGACGGAGGACTCAAGGTTGATGGAGGAGTATGCAACAAAGGGCCAAGCGCTCTTCAAGGAAGTGCTCAGACAGCAGGTGAGCGAGTTCCAGGAATTTCTTCAATTCACTCAAGAATTGGACTCTGAAAACTCCCCGGAATTTTCAGCCCAGGCGCCCTCTCCAACCGAAAATCAGCAGTATACGTCGACGAAAACAGTGCAGCCTCCAGATCTTTTAGATACTGTCATTTCAGGATTGGGTCTCTGCCAGGCAGTCTTGGAAAGTGTAGGCAAAGCTTCAGGATCTCTTTTATCTACCATCGCATTTATTGGGCCTTTTGCACATCAATTTTGCATAGTAGCAAACGATCTAGTTCATGAATACACGGGAGAGTCCTCGAAAGCTGCACCCATCGACCAAAGCCAAAGGGATGAGTATTTGGTTATCAAAGCATACATCCAAGCACTTTCATGTCCTGATTTACATCAGGTGTACGAGGTTTGGGACTCTGAAGGGCTTCCAAAAACATCTCAACGGTACATGCTGGCAGCTGACTCCATCGGGACCGTTCTGGACCGTCTTGAGATCAACAACGGACCTCAATCACATGTGGACATCTATTGGACAGCATTGACAAAAATGAACAACTACTTCAAGCAGGCACAAGAACTACTCAATGCAGAATACCAGCAGATGAAGTCCAAGACGATGACCGACGCTGAGTTGGGCGTGGGTGCGCTTATCGCTAGAATTGCTAGTGTCTACATTGCTAGATCAGACATCGACTTACAAAGAAGCCAACTACAGCACGAGCAAGGACAGAAGAACTCACAGGTCCTTTTCAACAACGCAAAGGCATTCTTGAAGAATGCCATGAACTTGGCCAAAGTGTCTGGTGGAATCCGAGAAAAGGCTATCGAAAAGGCTCAGCGAGAGAGGAGAAGATATGAGGCTGTTTCCAGACTCTGCGTATTGGACAACAAGACCTCGCCGGAGGAACTTAACACCATATTAGGACAAGGGTCCTGGGAGGAAGAGTTGGCCAGCTATAGAGAACTCTGGTACTTCCAGCCTTTTCTCAGGCAGTAAGTGATCTATTTAGCATCATAAATGTCTATCTGGGCTTTTTCAGCTCTACAGTGGCAAGCCAATAAAGACATACATTGTTACCTATTTAACCCATAATTATCCGTCTAACCCACAAGTTGATCACATCACTGGAATGTCTGTGATATTGTTTCCGAAGCAAATATCCGCATACTCATCGACATGATTCGTTGACGCCGACGGGTGGTACACTGGCGACTCTAGAAAATTCAAGTCTATCAGATGCGATCTTGAGTTCTGGACGAACACGTTGAGGACGTTGATCTTCAACGAGTAGAGAATGAATGTCACGAACCTCATGTTTGCATGATTCTTGCACTTTTCGCCTTTTTATTCGCCAAATGGTGCTTATGCTTATGCTTGAATGGATCGATGATTAGAAATATGAGTGACGGCTGGAAACGTGGGGTGACATGCAGGACAATTATGATGGTGGATCAATATCGCCGGATTTGGACGTCAGTTTATTTGTTAATTGAAAACAAAGGCGCTAGTGAGTGGCGAAATTAAGAACATTGGTCAATTAAGGCAAAAAGGTGTGAGTTAAGTTTAGTTTTGGTTCTGAATTGATTAGGAATAATGAAGTTATTTTCAGTACTGTGAATCACACAGGGACAGATCGGGAGAATCTTTTCAAAGAATCAATCGTATTTTGTAAAAATCAAACGGACACTTTCGGGGGAAGTAAGTATCTTCACAAGTGCCAGAGAAGCAACATAGTCGTTTATTTCGTGGTAATCAAACAGTGTTCCGCATGACAAATTCTTGCGAAAATTCATGAAATTTCATGTTTTGTAAATTCGCTTTATAGAGTTACAATGCAGCATTTTCGATAACAAAATTCGTTAACACACCTTCACATTTGCACAGTGAAATAAGTTGGAAATTCGTCCACATTCTTAAATTCGTGCAATGTTGAAGTTAAAACTCGCACCGTCGCATTTTTGACTTCACCTGTCCCAACACTTGATGCACGTGCTCCTGGAACAATTTATTTTTGGTACTGTTTGGGTAGCTTGTAATTGTGCCTCAAATGGCTTGAATATGTAAGCATCGACTAAGTTGGTTTTTTGAGTACATAAGAAATATCTAAATCACATGAACATTATTAACGCATTTCCCGCTTTCATAACTGTGGAGGAATCCGTTTCTTTTAGCAACAATCATTCTCTCTCCATTCTACTCCTAAACCACATGCCAAATTTGCTCAATAGGGTTAATTTCAGGAAATTTTGGTGGAAGAAACACGCACTTAATACCACGCGCCATCACAATCGGCTAAATACTATAGAATGTTCATCAACGGTTGCACTATCTATGATCAAATATGCCAGGTTACCTTATCATCCGGCATATCAATTGAGGAACTGTTTATCATATCCGGTAACCGTTCCGGAATTAACAGGAACTGATTTTGTCTTTTTCTTCTGTCTCTCACTCGCTATTTGGGAAAACCCACCTTCTTGTATTGCTTAAAATTGGACAGATCTTCATCTCTGGAGCAAAAATTCACGTGAGGCGTGTCAATCTCTGATCAAAAGCCGAAAGGCGTTAACAGATCTGCAACTTGAAACTGCGAGCCGTCAATTGGGCGAGGAAGGGACCAATAGCACACTGTTAAACAAGCTGACATATGAGCTTCAACGGCTACAGAATTTGTTTGCAGTTATTTGTCCAAGTAACTGGTAAGAACTGATCAGAATATCTGTTCACAAGAACGCTATAACAATTTCATAATATCACAGTATAACATAACACAGGTTTCTTGATCATTTCATTGGATCGTCGAAATGATTTGGCGCATCTTCTGCCAGTGTACGCACAGTTGCCAATCATGTGCTATGGCAGCTACCATGTTCCCGACTCGGCAATTTGCGTACGCTTCGAATGTGGGCAAAAGGTGTCACTTTTATGTCTTCCATTGACAGGATTGTCGATAACCTAAATAAAGAGCCATTTATCTTCGTTCAATAAATGTGAACCCCATCTGGCTTCAGTTCAGTTTTCGGTAAACTTTCCCTTATAGAGAACTTGTATTTGACTCCTTCTGCTTTCACTCATGTTTAGCACTCATCCAGATTGCTCCTAGGAAATCAAACTCTCTCGTCTCTTCGGACGAGAACGTAAAAACATGACCTGAACTTTCAAACAGTTCCGGCGATTTGTAGGGTTCAACTTCACTATAAGCACAATATACATAGTGCAGACAACACGGAGATGCAATCCAACCAGTATGTGGGCCATAACTGCCGGGCTTTCTCAGTCTAAGCTCATGATTTACCTCCGCCTCTTTGGTGAGATCTGGAGGGCTTTTAGCAGGTCTCAACGTTGGTAATTCTGGCGGAACTATAGCCAGACGAAGACGCAAGGGCTCCTCGTACAACTTGATTACAGCATCTTCCCCCATTGCTTTATATGGAAAGCGGGACATATCTTCAACATGGCTGTTTTTCTTGCAATACGAGAAGCCAGAGTTAATCCATAGTAATTTCCCGTCCTCAGAAAGATGGCCAGGGTGAGAAGAGCAAAGCTCTGATGCTTTGATATTGTTATGGAGTTGGTACTCACTTTTAGACGTTATTTCACCAACGGAGGCAGCATCATACTTACTGAAAACGTAATCCTCATCGCCTGAGATGGACATGGCAAGCCAGTACAATTCCTTGTCCCCATGATAATGAGAGTTGACAGGCTCATCCCAAAGTGCAAGCGCAAAAAGTACGAAGAGAAAGGTGAAATGTCGTTTTTTGTTGATGACCATGAGGCCAGCCTCCTGAGCGTGCCGCCAACCCGACATGTACTTGTTACCCAAGGTGTGTTCAGTCACAGGCTTAACCCCCATAGCCATATCCAAAGCGGAGGTGGAATGCGGCATGAGTTTGGAGAAATAATTGGTCTGCAACCAGTCGTTGCTGTCAAAGAGAGATCTGTCCCTGAAAAAGTAGGCGCCTGACTGTGTGAACTCCTTGACCCCAAGTAAATATTCGGGAGAGACAAGCGGAACAGTATCAGCATCGAAAAGTAGCACATTCTCAAATGTGCAAAAGAAGAGTGCAACGATCTTGTTGTTGAAGCGCGTGAGATCATTCTTATGAAGTGAGCGCTCGGCGTCGATGAACGTTATATTCTGCTTAGGAAACTTTCGGTTGGTCAACTCGACATTATCTCCGTTAAAATCCCGGATCATTCGCTCGAGTACCTTCTGATCCGAATGATCTGGACCTAGCAACTTTTCTTTTGTTGCGTGGGCAGCAAAAGTAATTACGTTTATTTCATCCTTCAGCAAGTCGGCTCTGAAGACAATTTGAATGGGGAGTGTGTTGCCCATAGCTCGGAGAAGATGTATGAACCTGACAATTTCTCGAACATACTTAGACGCACCTGAGATCACAATGCCTGAGCCCTTTAGGGTTTGGTAGTAGTAATTAAGAATATCGTCACCCTTAGTAAAATCTGGAGCTCCCGGGATAGTGTCAAATACAATGTTGTTCACCTCAAATTTCGGAAGCTCTGATTTGAAAAAGGGTGCCATCTTGCGGTTGTAGCGATGATAAATCATCTTCAACAGGTCATTCATTGTGACTTTGTTCTTGCCATAAAAGCAGTGTCCAAAGAGTCGTATGATAGTTGTAGAGTCGGCCATTAGCTGCTCCAACCTCAACGTCTTACTTTTGCTTTCCTCAAATTGTTGGAGCGCCAACATTTCATCTTCCGGGCTCATCTTCTCCGGTTCCGCATCTCCACTCTGCTTCTTCAGTTCGGTGATTTTTTTGTATTGGTCTTCAAGGAAAGACTTCTTTCTCACGATTTTCTTATCGAAACCTGGACCCCTGGCACTATCCAACAGCCAATCTGGCATTTCCTGGTCGAGAAACTTAAAAAGCTTGATGCATTTCTCCTCTAGCTTCGCATGGGAAAACGATTTCCAGTTACCATTGATCCTCTCAGCAAACTTGTCTGTAAGCAGAAACTTGTAATTAGGATAGTGCAATACCAAGCGCATGGCGAAGTCGTCGTCCAATATTGGAGGATCTAACGACTCAGGATATCGCGTGCCGAGAATGCCGTAGAACCGGAATATCAAGAAACAGAGTGAGAGCGAGAGAGCCACGATGGTCCCCAATAGAACGCGCATTCTCTTTTGGGATTTCGCCATTTAAATAAATATAGGAAAAGACTACAGGGACGTGACGAGTTCGGAGAAAAAATCTATATTGAAGTCTCCGGACTATCTGACGAGAACTTTGAGCCGCATATTCAGTGAGTGCATATACGCAATCTCCTTGCCCGATATGCAATGCAATGCGCTGCTATGCACAACCTCTTTTGGAATTTAATGTGCACATTAGTCGATAACAAGTAAATGCCTAAACAGAGAAGCGCAAAGGGCCTAAGATTCGGAAACTGATTTCTAATGGAGATTTTCCAGTTCTTGCCCACTTTTGTAATTGATCTGAAAAATATTTAAATGAGCACTTGGGAGCAAAAGTGGGGCTGATTGATATTCAAGTTGCGGTAATGCGTTTCTAATCTTTAGAGCTCGGGATATTTGATTCCATAGGTCATACTTCCATAATTCAATTAGTGAAAAACATTATCCGCAATCTGAATCAATAGGCGGAATTCATATCAGGAAATTATGAAGAGTAGTACTAGTTATCTGGAAATCATATTCTATGATTCAGAGAGAGAGAATTCGCCTAAGTCTGAGAAACGCTTTTATGTTATAAATCATAAAACTCTGACAACTTCTGTGCTTGGAACAGCCCCAAAGTGAATTCAAGTGACTCGTCAAGAAAATGTAAAGAGATGTATCCGAATTATATACATTTTATGCTTGCGTTTTCGACACCTATCAGCTCATTGATATTGAAGGATTCATAATATTTGCTCCAGGAACTCAGGGCATATGGAAAGATAAGTTCGTTTTGGTGGTCGCCTATCTCAAGTTTCTGAAACAGATGACAAGGTCGCTCATGAAGAAGGTCATTGTAAAATTGAAGGATCAATGATGTGTTTAAATAGGAGGTTACCACAAGACATGGCGGATGATGTTAGGGTTCTATATTTGTTGTCAGGAGCTAAATGGTTTTCCTGTAGCATTCTTTTGACATTCCTGTATCACAAAATCATGACAAACGACGTTTAGTTGTCGAGGTTTTCAATCGAGTTATACCTATCTGTGCTATATTTCGTATTATATTTTTTGAATCAGAAATTGTCTAGCAAGATAGATTCAGTGATTGCTTCAGCCGTTGAAATATTAGAATGGACATCTATCAAAGTGACAACTAAAATTCCAGAACTAGGTGAAAAATATCTAAGCCCATGGGAAATCCACAACAATCCGTTATTATTGAAGCATAAAACAATGGAATTTCGGTCTATAATTTACTCGGGAACGAATCTCATCAGCAATCAAGGTTGTAAGCTTACTCTTTATCTAGATTTAATTTTCTTGTTTTGTGGCGCATTTACGTTATTTTCTATAGATCAACAGGAAATTCAAAATGATAACTTCAGTCTCATGAATACTGATGCCCATTGCCCCTGCATGAGTCCAGTTACAGAGTCGAATTATCTCTAATTTATTGCTCAAATTCATCAAGACGAGGTCATAACCGATCATGACGTTTCTGTTTAGTTGCTTTGGGATTCTGTTATTTCTTGGTTTATCTCCAACATACCTTCAATACTGATCTCGGTAGGAGTTACTAGCATCCATTGGGACGCCAGTATTATCAAATTATATTTAACCCTAAAGAAGCTTTCTTGTGCTAAGTTGGTCACAGAGACGGATCCTTCCAGAAAGTAGGAATCCCTTATGACACACCCATCATTTTCATGCAAATACTTTCAGGAATGCAACACGTTATGTCAACACAGCGAAGGACTTTGTTATAACATGTCTGGTGTTTAGCATTATGGTTCTAACTTTGTGTCTTCAAGTTAACTTCTGTGTAGTCAAAGGTTTGATCCGTTGTTTTTGGTACTCCCCGCTTGAATTGCAGTAATTCTCATGTACAGTGTTTTTCATAAATATTTCGCGTTTGAAATTTCAAAATTCGTTCAAGGGCATTTTCAAATTCGCACATCGGCGTTTTTAAACTCGTTAATACCCTTTTTTAAATTCGCTCAAGA